>ML844310.1:21601-43712 GCA_009831015.1 Picea engelmannii | reverse complement strand
CAGGTGACGATTGCTACAGAATAAAGCTCCTGGGGTGATCGGATGAAAATAGTAGATAGGGCCACGAAAGAAGGGTGCATCTGCTAGAAACAAGAGACTTGTTGGCTAAGGAATGCATGTGGAGATAGTAGAGGGTGCTGGTGAGAGGTTTGGCCAGAATGCAACCGAGGGAGGAGGCATTAGCCATAGTTGGTGGAGGAGAATATAGCTGACAGTTTGATGTGAGAGGAAGCCACACAAAGATGAGACGTGGGTGAGTATTGTTGGGAGGCTGGGAAGCGGAAGCAAATCAGAGCATAAAACTAAGAACAACAAACCAAACAAGATTAAACATGCATTAAACCAAGCACAACAATCCCACAATTTGACACAGTGATTTATGTGGAAAACCAATGAGGGTAAAAACCACGGGCAATGATAGTAGGTATTCTTATTATTCAAGGGAGAATTACAATAGCCAATCAATTCTCCTCTCACAAACTCTGCTCACTACAGAACTTTCTTTCACATTCTTCACACATTGCACTCACACCTCTATGGGTATGCTCGTATATATAACATCTATCACTCAGTTACACAGATTGATCATGAATTGGTCACATAGTTACACAAATAGTTCATAAATAGATTGCATGCATGCACATTAACATAACTGCATGCATGTATAGTTGCATGCATGTGCATGTGACCGCATGAGGAAATTTGTTGCCATGATTCCAAGAATGTCCACTTTGATAGTAATTTACCTGATATGTCATGCCCTTAATTTAATTCATCACCTTTTCTGCAAGACAAGAGAATCCAGACACCATCACATATTTGCAACTTCTCTGACACTACAATTATGTGAACATACCTACACGATTCACTTCAGCATGGACCATTTTGTCTCCATCGATAACATGTCTAATAGACTAATGCACTGATCAAAATATCATGAATCATAACCACAGACCAAATCACTGCAACCACTGTAGGTGATATTTGTGCTTCTGTGTTTGAAGCACCCATTTCCATGCTCTTCACCTCGTTTTTCCATGTGTCTACTGACAACACTAACTGCATGTGAAGTGATGACCATTTCTCTATCTCAATCATCAAAATTCCTACTAGCATATAATACTTGAGACATATTACCCTTTTCTTGTTCATCAATTAGGACATAAATATGAAGAGAACTTACAATAGAAATCCAAAGGGATTTTGTCACTTTCACATTATTCATACCGAATTTCTTGAGTATCTTCACCACATACTTCTGTTGCGATAACAAAGATTACCAGATTTCTTGTCTCTATGTATTTCCATGCCCAATATTTATTTTTGTTGCTCCTAGATCCTTCATAACAAACATCCTAATCAACTAAGCCAACCTATTAACCTCAACCGTAATGTTCCCCAAATTTACCAAATATTTTTTTTTGTTAGGTACCTTAGAACTTTTTTTCTCTTCGAACAACTTATTTTGAAAGAAATAAACTCAATATATGTAGGTAGCTTCGTCATCACTATTGAATTTCGCAAGGTTTTACGTTTACCATTTTATTGATACAACCATAATATCATATAGAAATGACTTTACCTCTGAATTATTCCATACTACACAACAATCACATATATAACAGTTAAGGGATAGCTTCACTATACCCTAGTCCCCTAGTTAATAACATTCCTATTCATTAGTGAAAGTGCAAAGGGTTAAAATTATTAAAACCCTGATTAATATTACCACCATCTCTATGCATAAACATTACTTATACCATATAGGGGTCCTATACGAAAATCTGATTCAAATCATATGAATACCCTTTATCGAATACATCGTAGACTTTAATATAATGGTGGCTTTACTTATTAATTGTCTATGTAATAAAGCTTCATTGTAAAGTGTCTATGGTTAAAAATTTGACCACTATTACCACAGGACTAGTAATATGGTTAACGGTTAGCATCATTATGAAGTCCAACATACCAGTTACTCATGCCGAGATCGATAATGCAATTGAACGAGAAGGTAAGATCCTTGACTAGACGAGAGATGGCATGACTAGAGGGTATAGTCATAACCCTAACTTAGTTGGCCTCACACTCTGTAATAACTCGGTATGAAGTCGAATAAAGGGATGTCATTCGTTGATTAAAACCTCTCTCTAACCCATTAATGGCTACCTACAAAATTACCTCCCGTGAGATGTTGCTCGGCCACCGTGTCCAATACAAACCCTGCCACCTCCATAGTTTTCACATGGAATTGTACTATTTTCGTAGCCCTCACTAAAACTTCTCTCGTGAAGCCGAGGCAGGTAATTGTAACGCTTCACTTAAGAGATGTCGATGGTTTTTCTCTACCCGTTATTCATTCCTTTGTTACCGGTTAGCAACAATGGCAGTCCCATCCTAAAAACAATGGAAGAGGGTTCAAGCAGTTTGGTGTTCCTACTTCACTCGAAAAGGTAATTTATTGCATCCCATGCGTCACATTGGAACTATAACAGGGTACTGCTTCTACATAGATTTACATCTTGGTCTGTTCCTATGCGTTTTCAGTTCTTAAACTAGGTTTTTATAGGGTTCCTCTAAATGATAGCAACTCCCCGGGTTGTCTCACTATGTTAATTTCCTTCTCTTGTAAGCAATGTTGTAATATTAATTCATTTCTCAGTCTTTAAGGGTTTTCGTTTATCTTTAAGGAATTATTCCTAATTATTCGACCTCATTCCGTGAGAGGTATCATGCCTCCACAACCTGTAACTCCATTCTATAATGTCTGGTGGTGCTAACAAGATGATGCAGGCATCTGCGGGTATATCATTTCCTATGTAATGCTTTTCATGCATGGTGACTTAGTTATTATTTTGTTTGTGTCCTCCGCACAGGTTGGAGGATAGAACCCCACACATCGCGTGTTACCTACTAGTTTCCCCAAACTAGTCGTTGGGTAAGCCTCTTCTATCTGTAATAAAATACTCTTTATATAATGTTGTAAAGGTAAAAACTCCTTGGTTAACCATCATGTAAAAAGATCTTTGTATACTCTGCATATTGATCCATGCACTAACGACCCTCTATCCAAGAAGTTTGTGTTTACTCTTAGTTTAAAAATAAAGTTTACTGGGTTTTGAATACCTCTATTAGTAAAAGTATTGAGGGTATTTTCGGCAAGGTTGTGACCTCGATATTCTCCTTATCACCTATACTTTCATTTTTATTTAAGTTGTTCATGGCATGCCGCTTGCCCGAGAACCCTTTGGTTAAAATCTTTCTCTATGTTCCTACAGTCGCTCCTAGGTCTGCTCATGGTATTCATTGTATGCATAAGTTGTATATTTAATATACATGTTTATTATGTGATGAGTATTCTTATTTGTAAAGAGGCAAGTTGGAAATGAGTCCCCAAAACTTTTGGGTCTTGAAAAAAATTACACATCTAAAACTTACTATGAATTATTTCGCCCTCGAATTATATGATGTAAAGTCGTAAACCATTTCCTGTGGGCACGGTAAGGTTTTCTTGCTACTGTGTAAAGTTTAGTAAATGTTTCATTACTCTTAATCTATTCACATTACTCATATTTGTATAGGAATTGTTGGAGTCATAATATTTCCACTATGTGTAAATGTTCTAGAATTTAAAGTTATTTCTAAGATTTACTCTAAGTTCTATGTTCTAGAATTATGTGTTTGATCTTGTCTATTTGCACTTCTTTCGCGTAAAGAAAGTAGTAATTGAAGTATCCAATTGGGCAATAAATACCTCTATGGGACATGCACTATAGTGTGTGAAATTTATCATTTTGGTTATGAAATGTATTAAATGTTTATCAATGTTCTATTTGCTTGTTCACATTTTGGACCATTTGGTTAATTATTTTGGTTACAAAACTAATGATGGGACTCATGTTTCCTTGCGAGGGTACCCATCAGTCATTCCTGGGTCCACTCCTCCCCTTCGGACTATTGACATATCGCTTCAACAATGTCGATGGGAAATGCACCCATGCCAATTACAAGCTAAGTATTATTCGTATGCTAAGTCTTCAATATTTAATTTTGTTGATTTTCTTAATGTTGTTTACTTATTCTTGATTCTCCCCTTGTAGGGTTTAATCATTCTGAGGAAATGGATCCATGATATCACCATACTCGAAAGGTATTTGAGTTCCAGATCCCGATGTTTGATATTAATTTCTCAAGTTCTGTGGGTATTCTATTGTGATAATTTTGAACTAGGTTTCCATAGATAAACTTGTTACTTGTATTTTAATTCTCCAATGGAATAGACATATCGCAAAGGGAAAAACCCTCTATTGAATATGATTCCACGATTAAACCAGTATGATAGCATGTGTTATGTATAATATTGAATCTGTGTTTGTATATGGACCATGACACATATAGAATGCAATTTCTCTTTAAAAAGGAGGATTGCTATTTACTTTATATTTATTCGATGGTACTTGTACAAAGGTTGATATGGTTTACTGCATGTATATTTATGTACATAAATACATTTTGTGGTTATGTGGAAATACACATAGTCATCTTGTATTCACTTATAATTTTTCAGAATACAACCAACACTTCTAACATTATTTATGCCTAGTCAACATATACATATATTACTATCTATCTATCTATCTATCTATCTATCTATATACATATATATATATATATATATATATATATATACATAACTCAACTTCATTAACAATTAAAAATATACAATAGATTTCTTATCTTTACTCAATGAATAAAATCAACCTGTAAGGAAATATCCTATAATCTATTTCATTCTATCAGCTATTAATCAACAAAAACTTCAACAAGGAGACAAGTAGATGTATATATCTCAATAAAGTGTTGGGACAATAAATGGAACAACCAAGTTCCACCCAACCGTAGAACAGAACAACAAAACTACTTTCTTCGTTCACCTCCTAGCCTAACCATGAGTCCATAAGGTCGAATTCCAATGTTCCTCTTTCCCTACAGTCCTCTTCAGATCAGAAATCCCCTTGCCGCACACTCCAAACAAAGTTCATAACAACAAGTGATATCCTTTCTCCAACATACTAAGCAACGTCCTACCTCCGCCCATATGTTGTATATCATGAGAATCTTGTGCCTAGGTATTTTCCCCCCTTTGGGAATTTTCACAGCTTTACAAATTCCTGATTTTCAGGGGATGCTAGTGGCCAAATTCCTCATTTTACATTTGTAAAATTCATCCCTTAGGTAACTCAAGTCTGTTCCCCACTCATAGAATCATGGTCAGTTGTTTTCAACCTAGTTGTTCTATTTGTCCTTCAACAATTAATATATAAAAATATTTGTCTTTTACATGTGTCATAGTCAAAGAGTTGGTTGGGAAAATCAAATATTTTCCAAAAAGTCATAAATAATTAATTACAAATAAACAAATTTCAAATTCGGATTTGCCATAAATGGCAATAATTTTCATAATACGAATTTGACAAAAAACAAATATTTCCTAAGTGCATACAAAATTTAATGATTAATTATTTTTGGGGATATTTGATCCTCTTCCCCTTGAATACAACACTATCCTCAGTGTTCATTCCTCTCTCGGAATAGGGTTGGATAAGATTTTTGAAAATCTTCCTCCAATTCCCAAGTGGCCTCCTCAGGACTAAAGTGCTTCCATTACTCTTTTACCTGGGCAATGACTATGTTATGTAGTATTGTTTCTTTCCTGTCCATAATGCGCAGAGGTTCCGCTTAGAACTCGCTTTCTGGTTCTACCTGCACCATTTGTCAATCAATGATGTGAGTAGGATCATGAATATATGTTTTTAACAAAGAAACATGAAATACATTATGAACTTTTAAATTTGCAGGTAGTGCAAGTTGATATGCCACGATTCCAATTTGAGCTAAGATATGGAAGGGGACAAAAAACCTGGGCACCAACTTTGAACAATTTCCTAGCTTTAATGAAATTCTTCCTTCTTTGACTTTTAAATACACGTGGTCTCCAACTTGAAATTCCTGGTGTCTTCTTTTCAGATCTGCGTAGTTTTTGTGTCTGTCATGTGCCTCTTTTAAATTTTACAATACATTCCTTACGGTTTTCTCCATTTCCTGAAGCATTTTTGGTCCCATCATGAGGCTTTCAACTGGGTTATCTCAACTAATTGAGGTTGTACACTTTCTCTCATACAGTACTTCGAAGGGACTCATCTTAGCCGAAGTTTGATAACCATTATTGTACGCAAATTCCACTAAGTGTACGTATTCCTCCCACTTAGTTGGTTTCATCCTTACGTACATTTGTAACATATCTTCCACAATCTGGTTCGTTCATTCAGTTTGCCCATCCGTTTGTGGATGGTAGCTTGTGTTGAAATTCAAGGTAGTATTCAACCCTACAAACAATTCTTTTCAAAACGTTGATGTAAATTTGACATCTCTATCTGAAATCACCATTTTAGGAATACCATGCAATCTAAAAATTTCCTTCATAAATATTTCAATGATGTTAATAGATTTATAAGTAGATTTCACAGGAGTAAATGTGCAGATTTACTAAGTTTTTCAATCAATACCATAATCAAATGATTTTTCTTTTGAATTTTAGGCAAACCTATGATAAAGTCTCGTGAGATAGTTTCCCACTTCCATTCTGGTATATGTAGAGGTTGTAACAGGATGACTAGGTGCTAGTGTTCAACCTTCACCTATTGACAATCTAGGCACTTAGATAATTATTTTTTTGTCTCACCTTTCATGTTAGGCAAATAAAACAACTTCCTCAATGTTGTTACCATTTTCTCGTCTCCCGGATGAAGAGAATATGGCTTCTTTTGTACTTCATCCAAAATTGTTATCTTTAATTCAGTACCATCTGGTATGTACAACCTGTTTTTGAATCTCAGTAGTCCATTTCTCTCAAAACTCAGATTTGTTCTATCTAAATTTTATGCATTACTTTGTAAATCTGCCACTATTTTGATGTATTTTTCATCATTACAACTTGCATAATTTATCCTTCATTCAATGTCTCTTTCCTCCCTGCTAATACTTATATCAAACAACCCATGAGTTCTTCTACTTAAGGCATATTCCACTTTCTTTTCCTTACCCTTGATGTGTCTTACTTCGAAATCGAATTCACTCAAGAAGGCCAGCGATATTGCTTGCCTTGCGTTAATATTTGGTTGACTGAATAAGAATTTCACACCACTATTATCAGTTAGCAAAATAAATTTTCTACCCATTATATAGTGTCAACATATTTTTAATGGATGAATTACAACTTCTAATTCCAAGTCATCTGTGACGTAATTGTGTTCATGTTCTTTTCGTTTCTATGACTTGTAACAGATAACATGCCCTTCTTGAGTTAGGACACCTCCCAAACCTTCTTTTCTCGCATCTACGCACACTGTACAATCTTTATCAGGGTCTGCTACCCTTAAAATAGGTGTGGTTGTTAGCAATTCTTTTAACTTATTAAAACTGTCCTGACATATCTGCGACCAAATAAACTTGGTCCCCTTTTTTCTGTAGGGATGTGATTGGGTACACAATCTGAGAGAATCCCTTAGTAAATATGCGGTAGTAACCGATAATTCCCATGAATGATCGGATGTCTACCACATCCTTAGGAATAGGCCATTCCATGATGGCTCTTATCTTCTCTAGGTCGATTGCAATAGCTTCTTCAAATATTACATTTCCTAAGTATTGTATTCTCTTTTGGTAGAAGTCACATTTGTCAAATTTTGCATACAACTTGTGTTTTCTTAGGGTCTATAACACTATCTTTAGATGTTGTTTGTGTTCTTATTCTGTTTTCGAATACACTAGAATGTAGTCTATAAATACCAAAACAAACTTATCCAAATACTGACTGAATATGCTATTCATTAAACACAAATGTTGTTGGTGTGTTAGTAAGACCAAATGGAATACCAAAAAACTCATAATGTCCATATCTCGTTCTAAATGTTGTTTTACTTATGTCTTCATCCTTTATTCTGACCTCATGATAACGAGATCTTAAATATAACTTAGAAAAAATCTTTGCCCGTCCTACTTGGTCAAACAAATCATTGATTCTTGGTAGGGGATACTTGTTCTTAACAGTGATTTTGTTTCACTGTCGATAATCAATACATAATCTTAAAGTCCCATCTTTCTTTCTAACAAAAAGGACTAGTGCTCCCCAAGGTGAGACACTTGGTCTCATGTAATCTTTGTCCAATAGTTCTTGTAGATGAATTTTTAATTCTGTAAATTTGGGTAAACTCATCCTATAGGGTGCCTTAGATATTGGAGCCGATCCAGGAAACAGATCGATAGAGAAATCTATCTCTCTTCTTGGGGGCAATTATGGTACTTCGTCCACAATTAAATCTATAAATTCATGTAAGACGGTAAATTCTTCCAGGATGGGTTTATCCTCCTTTTCTAACAGTTTTTTCTCTTGAATAGCATAAATATTACAACCCTTATTCATGTATTTCTTAAACTGCATGGCTGAAATCTGCCTAAATGAGACTAGTTTTCTGATGCCTTGAACTATCCTAACTATGTTGTTTTTGTCTCTATAAATAAACAATTTTTCATAACAATCCAAAATTTCTTTATGTTTCTCTAACGAGTCCATTCCAATAATTATATCGTACGACCCTAATGGTAGAATATTTAGATTTAAATTTGTATTTTGGCCATCTAAACTGAGTTCACAATCAGAAATGAAGTTTGTTACTTTCCTTTTTGTCCCTATTTCTAGCTGAAATAACCAGTATTTACTGTGCTTTACTTTATTAAGCTTGTTTGGATCAACTACACCAGGAGTAATATAACTCAGAGTAGCTCCTCGGTCAATTAAAATAGAAATATGATTATTATTAACTTGACCTTCAACTTCCACTATAGTGGATTGATGATTAGCTTGTTGACCATCCACAACTGCATTAATTATGTGTACGCTCTTGCCCACATCTCCTATCATAGAGTTCTCTTCCAGATTATGAACTGTGGTCCTTGTTGTTGAAGTTAAACATGGACAATTCCTCATTAAATGAGGTTCTCCACATTCCCAGGACTTTAACAGTTCCGTGGGGTTGTCCCCAAATTTCTTGGTTCCCAGATTAATTAGTCTACCTCCCCCCTGGTTGTTCTAGTTATTGGAATGAAAATATTTCCTTTGTAAATTCTTTGTCGCATTCTGAAAAGGGGCTAGTTGGAATCCCTTCTTCCATTGATTCATTCTGTCATGTTTCTTATCCTTCCAAGCCTTGGGAAGTTTAGACCGATGTTTGTACTGGTCATAACACATCCAGGCCTTTATAAAAACTTCGCTTAAGGTTTTGGGGTTGTTGAATTCAATTTTGTCCTTATAGGGATATGGTAAGTAGCTTAGGAATGACTCTATATTTAATTTGTGTTCCCTGATGTATAGTACAAATCTTAATAATTCAAGAAAATTTTTTATCAGGTCGTCCATGGTCATTTGGCCGAGTCTTAGCTCATAAAATTCTTTGGTCTTTCTCTCATAATAAATTTCTGATAAGTATTGTTTCCTGAAGTATTTATTGAAGTCCGACCATTCCATATATTTTTCTTTTAGTCCCTTGGCCAACTTCAGTTCCTGCCACCATATACTCCTCTTTCCTTTCAGGTTATAAATGACCATTATCACCTTCATGTTACTGGAATAATTATAAATATGGAAATAGTTTTTTATGTCAAGTGAACATGGTTCAACCTCCTCCCCTATCCTGGATTCTCCATCAAAGGTGGATGGTTTGATTTTCTTAAATTGACCCTCCATGTGGTCCACCTATTTCCTCTTCCTTCCTATGGTTGTTTTATTTTCTGTTGTTGGTGTGCCTTCAGAAGAACTATTCTCATTTTCTGCTTCAGGACCAAAATTTTTGGAGGCTCTTCTGATGACCTCTTCTTCCTTGTCATTGTATTTTGAGCTCTTCATTGTTATTATGCTATGCAACAGTACTTCATTTATTTGTTTCTTGTCTTCATGTGCTTTTTTCAGTTTCTCATTATCTGCCTTGAAAGCTTGTAGTTCCACGATAACTTTCCTCATTGTTTCTAGAACCTGGGTGCCTGAACTTCCTTTATTGTTATGCCCAGGATCTCTAGGAGGTCCTTGATAGGGGTTGTCCTCAAGTATGATCTTTTCTTCGTTCTGTGCTGCCATTATCACAACAGAACACAAATTTTGTGTTTGTAAAAGTAAGCATTTTTGTTAGTTTTTCCTTAAACAAAATAGAATGTGCTAAGCAAAATTTTTGGCCCTATTTTGAGGTCCAAGTGTTGTAACCTTTACTCTGATACCATATGTAATGTTCCCCAAATTTACCAAATATTTCTTTTTTTTAGGGACAATAGATCCCTTTTCCTCTTTGAATAGATTATTTCGAAAGACATAAACTGAATATATATGTAAGTAGATTTGTCATCAATATTGACTTTCGCAAGGTTTTATGTTTACCTTTTTATTGAGACAACCATAGTATCATATAGAAATGAATTTACCTCTTAATTATTCCATACTACACAACAATCACATATATAACAGTTAAGGGATAGCTTCAATATACCTTATTCCCCTAGTTAATAACATTCATATTCATTAGTGAAAGTGTAAAGGGTCATCGATTAAATTATTAAACCCCCAACTAATATTACCACCATATCTATGCATAAACATTACTTATACCATATAGAGGTCCTATACGAAAATCTAATTCAAAGCATATGCATACCCTTTATTGAATACAACATAGACTTTAATATAATACTAGCTTTACTTATTAATTGTCTAAGTAATAAATCTTCATTGTAAAGTTTCTATGGTTAAAACTACGACCACTATAACCACGGAACTAGTAATACGGTTAATGATTAGCATTGTTATGAAGTCCAATGATACCAGTTACTCATCCGGAGCTCAATAACACAATTGAACCAGAAGGTAAGATCCTTGACTAGATGAGAGATGGTCTGACTAGAGCGTATAGTCGTAACCCTAACTTAGCTGGCCTCACGCTCTGTAATAACTCGGTATGAAGTCGAATAAAGGGATGCCAGTCGCTGACTAAAATCTTTGTCTAACCCATTAATTGCTACCTACAAAAGTACCTCCTCGGAGTTGTCGCTCAGCCATCCTGTCCAATACAAACCTTTCCACCTCCATCATTTTCACATGGCATTGTACTATTTTCGTAGCCTGCACTAAAAATTCTCTAGAGAAGCCAAGGTAGGTCATCGTAACACTTCACTCCAGAGATGTCAATGGTTTTTCTTTGTGTGTTATTCATTCCTTTGTTATCAATTAGCAACAATGGAAGTCCCTTCCTGAAAACGATAGAAGAGGCTTTAGGCAATCTAGTGTTCCTACCACACTCGAAAAGGTAATTTCTCGCATCCCATGCATCACATTGGCACTGTAACAGGTTACTGATTCTACATAGATTTACATCTCACTGTGTTAATGCCCTTCTCTTGTAAGAAAAGTTGTAATATTAACTCATTTCTCATTCTTTAAGGGTTTTCATTTATCTTTAAGGAATTATTCATAATTCTTCAACCTCGTTCCGTGAGAGGTATCATGCCTCCACAATCTATAAATCCATTATGTAATGTATGGTGGTACTAACAAGATGACGCAGGCATCTGGCAGTATACCATTTCTTGTGTAATTATTTTCACGCAATGTGACTTTGTTATTATTTTGTTCGTGTCCTGCGCACAGGTTGGAGGATAGAACCCCACGCATAGCGTGTTACTTGCTATTTTCCCCAAACTAGTCATTGGGTAAGCCTCTGTTGTCTGTAATAAAATACTATTGATATAATGTTGTAAAGGTAAAAACTCCTCGGTTAACCGTCGTGCAAAAAGATCTATGTATACTGTGCATACCTATCCATGCACTAACAACCTTCTATCCAAGAAGTCTGTGTTTACTCTTAGTTTAAAAATAAAGTTTACTGGGTTTTGAATACCTCCATTCGTAAAAGTATTGAGGGTCTTTTCAGAAAGTCTGTGACCTTGATCTTCTCCTTATCACTTATACTTTCATTTTTATTAAAGTTGTCCACGACATGCCGCTCGCCCGGGAACCCCTTGGTTAAAATCTTTCTTTGTGTTCCTACAGTCTCTCCTAGATACGCTCATGGTATTCACTGTAGGCATAAGTTGTATATTTAATATTCCTGTTTATTATGTGATGAGTCTTCTAGTTCATAAATATGCAAGTTGGAAATAAGTCCCCAAAACTATCAGCTCCTGAAAAAAATTACACATCCAAAACTTATTGTGAATTATTTTTCCCTTGAATTATATGATGTAAAGTCCTAAACAATTTCCTATGGGCACGATAAGGTTTTCTTTCTACTATGTAAAGTTTAGTAACTGGTTCATTACTCTTAATCTATTCACATTGCTCATATTTGTAAAGGAATTGTTACATTCATAAGACTTCCATTCTGTGTAAGAGTTCTAGAATTTAAACTTATTTAAAATATTTACTCTAAGTTCTATGTTCTAGAATTCTTTGTTTGAGCTTGTCTATTTGCACTTCTTCCACATAAAGAAAATAGTAATTGAAGTATCCAATTGGGCAATAAATGCCTCTGTGGTACATGCACTATATTGTGTTAAATTTATTATTCTAGTTATGAAATGTATTAAATGTTTAGCAATGTTCTATTTTCTTTTTCACATTCTAGAGCATTCAGTTAATTCTTTTGGTTACAAAACTAATGATGGGATGCGGGTTTCTTTGCGAGGGTACCCATCAATCATTCTTGGGTCCATTCCTCCCCTTCATACTATGGAGAGATCACTTCAGCAATTTCGACGGGAAATGCACCCATGCCAATTACAAGCTAAGTATTATTTGTATGCAAAGTCTTCAATATTTAATTTCATTGATTTTCTTAATGTTGTTTAGTAATTCTCGATTCTCCCCTTGTAGGATGTAATCGTACCGAGGAAATGGATCCATGAGATCGCCTTACTTGAATGGTATTCGAGTTCCATATCCCAACATTTGATTTAAATTTCTTAGGTTCTGTTTATTATTGGTATAGGGTTCCACCTTAGGGTACCCTATTGTGATAATTTTGAACTAGGTTTCCATAGATAAACTGGTTACTTTTATTTTAATTCTCCATTGGAATAAACAAATCGTAAAGGGAAACACCATATATTGAATACGATTCCATGATTAAACAACTATGATAGCATGTGTTATGTAGAATATTGAATCGTTGTTTGTATATGGACCATCACATATATAGAATGTAATTTCTCTTTAAAAAGGAGTATTGTTATTTACTTTATATTTATTCGATGGTATTTGTACAGAGGATGATATGGTTTACTTCATGTATATTTATGTACATAAATACATCTTTCAGGTTATGTGGAAATACACACAGTCATCTTGAATTCACTTATAATTTTCCAGAATACAACCAATAGTTCTAACATTCTTTATGTCTAGTCAACATATACATATATTACTATCTATGCATATATATATACACAACTCAACTTCATTAAAAGTTAAAAATTCACAATAGATTTCTTATCTTTACTCAATGAATAAAATCAACGTGTAAGGAATTATCCTATAATCCATGTCATTCTATCAGCTATCAATCAACAAAACATTCAAGAAGGAGACAAGTAGATGTACATATCTGAATAAAGTGCTGGGATAATAAATGGAACAAACAAGTTCCACCCAACCGTAGAACATAACAACCAAACTACTTGCTTCGTTCACCCCCTAGCCTCACCATGAGTCCATAAGGGAGAATTCCAATGATCCTCTTTCACTAGAGTCCTCTTCAAATCATAAATCCCTTTTCCTCACACTCCAAACATTGTTCATAACAGTAAGTGGTATCCTTTCTCCAACATACTAAGCAGCATCGTGCCTCCCCCCATATGTTGTATATCATGAGAATCTGGTACCTAGGTCCTTTTCCCCCTTTGGGAATTTTTGCATCTTTACAAATCCATGATTTTTACGGGCTGCTAGTGGCCAAATTCCTTATTTTCCACTTGTAAAATTCATCCCTGAGGTAACTCAAGTCTGTTCCCCACTCATGGAATCATGGTCAGTTGTTTTCAATCTAGCTATTCCATTTGTTCTTCAATAATTAATATATAAAAAGATTTTTCTTTTACATATGCCATATTCAAAGAGTTGGTTGGGAAAATCAAATCTTTTCCCAAGAGTCATAAATAATTAATTACAAATAAACAAATTCCAAATTCGGATTTTCCATAAATGGAAATAATTTTCCAAATATAAATTTTGCCAAAAACGAAAATATTTCCTAAGTGTATACAAAATTTAATGATTGATTATTTTTGGGGATATTACAACCATGCTTGTTATTGTAACAAGCATAACATATAACACCAAGATAATGAATATAACATAAACATAATGGTTATACTCACTTCTTGTAAAATCTGGCTCACCATGAAGGAATCAAACATCTTGTACAATTTTCCTAGCATGCTTGAGGCCATACAATGATTTTTGAGTTTGCAAACAAATCTTCTATTGCAATTTTGAACTAACCGTTCTCGTTGTTCCATATACATTCCCTTATCCAAAATCCATGTAAAATAGTTTTAACATCTAGTTGTACTATCACAATGAGTGCTAACACAACATGAATAGAAACACACTTTTAACAATTGGTGAGAAACTTTCATGGAAACCAATACCTTCCAAATACCTTTCTGCTACCAGTCATTCTTTGAACCTTTCATAATTTACTATGTTTGATTTTATAAAAGGATATACATCAAACAATGCATCTATGTCCATGATAATTCTGTGGGTAGTAGGATCCCACAGTGTGCATCCCTTAACATCATCACCATATCAACAATCTACCTGTTTGATCGGAGTCCTACTTAGACTGTTTATAAAAAACATAAGCATCACAACTGAATAATTTCACATTTGAGTAATTACTAGATGACCTGTTCATACCTCTTCCTGAATCTTCCTCTCTTTTGCAACTGATGGTGATCAAGTTACCAGATAGCATAACTGCATATGTCCACAACTATTGCTGCAACTTGGCATTACTTTACATGACTATTCGATCCCAAATTCCTTGCAATACTTTCTAATTTCCATGGATATGAACTTACCTTCATCATATATTCTCAATAACTTGATTGACCTACCAACACATTATCCTTTCTACAGACCCACCTTTATAAACTGGACACCCTCCTCCACCTCAAACTTCGCAATTGAACAACCATGACCAAATCTGACCAAGATGGCCAAGTAATCCTTCACCACTTACCTAGAGGCCCATTTACAATGGAGTTCACCAAGCCTTTTATAGGCTTCATTACATGCAATCCATGGACAAAATACCATGGGATACCCAGAACACATGGACTTGAAAAACTCTTTGACCTATCTTTCACCTAAAGATAGATTTAATTGATTAACTCTTTCACCTAGTTAAGGCTAACTCAACATACATGCCCCCCCAACATATTCAATCTACCTAAATCTTCGTCTAGACTCTTCAAAGGTAACCTGATAAATGAGGGGTATGCATGCCTATCTAGGTCTTACAGACATATGTCCATTTACATCTAATCAATCATTTTTACAACTCCAAAGTAAATACAATATTTGTTTTTGTTAAGGTCCTAACCCACACATAGGTAGATCAATGTATTCAGATGTAATAAATGTCAATATTAATAAGGCCTTTCAATAAAATAGAATAAGGAAGATGTAAGAAGACCTAATAGAAGCTTCTGCTTCTAGAAGGATCTTCCTCTAGATGCTTCTCTTAATAGACATATTTATTATAAATAAGGGTCGAGGGTATGAAAACCCTAGCTTGGAGATTATTGTAACAGAGTGCTGCTCGATTGGAGGTTGCCCCCTCGAAGAGGCCTGTGAACATTGCTTTCTGAATCAAAGTGTTATTTCAGTTATTGTTCTCATATTATTTCTATGTTATTGTGGAGATTATGCTGCTTATATTACTGTTGTTCTTCCATTTCTAGCATTTTGTTTCTGTTCTGTGTATTTATTATATCTGGTATCTTGCAAGTGGTATCAGAGCACTTTCCTTGGCAGAAATTGTGGGTATTTTTTTTTCCAGGGTAGAGTCGTATTCTGGCATCTTTAAGCCACAAAGATCTGTCGTTACACCCATAAAACTGCGGTTGAGGGATTGATACACACATGAAATAAAAGTGGTTCTTAAGTGCACATATGTTGGTCACCCTTGTAACCCTTGTTGGTACCCCTTCGAGTGGTAGCGCATGAGACAACACCTATGTACAGATCGGCCTAGATTTCCTGAAGCCCTCTTTAGATAAACCTATCAGCCGTCATAATTCTATAGTGTCACCAAGAACAACACTCGGGAAGATACTCTCTAGTACCTGGGTAGTCGGGTAGTATGGCTAAGGGTACGGTCTATCCTCCTTAGTTAGTGCCCTAAGATATTAGGCCGAGTACTACTGTTGGACCCCGCAGGTATATCAGAGAGCTATAGCACAGGGCAAACCCTTGTTTGTAGAACCCTTGAATACCTAACACTTGGGGAACATAAACATAAACAAATTAAACCAGCCATATCTATTATCGCGCAACTATGTTTGGGTTGCCAAGTAAATACACATTTCTTTATGGTTAAGAATTTGGGGATTTCAGCACTGCAACATTCTTCAGACTGAAGTATAACCCTGCAACTATAAAAAAAATAAAAATGTATATATATATTCTGGAAAAATTTTCACCATTATTTGAGACATATTCCATTAGATTCATCTCTTCTCCCTTATCACATTCATCCATATCATTTTTTTGCAAAAATTTCTGACCCCACCCACTCCCTTTTTAGTTCACCCATCCTCATGGCCCATACCCATAGCTAAGAACTAGAGTCTCTCTTCAACACCTTGCAATCTAGTTTCCTCAAGACCCAAAAATAAGTGCAACAACTCAGTGCTACTATTGCCTCCTATGATACATCCATCAATACCACCATAAATGCATCCATGCAGTCCATAATGGCGGAAGTCAAACATGAAGTGACCACCCAACTTGAATCTGTCTTTGTATCACTTTGCACCAAACTCAAGATCCCTATCGATGACCCTTTTCCTGATGCACATACAAAGACTAAAGGTGAAACTTATTCCCATTCCCATACCTTTCAGCCCCATCACTTTCAATGGGACATACGCCTTCCACAAGTGGATGTAACCAAATTTGATGGCTCAGACCCTACTTGTTGGGTCACCCAAATGGAACGTTATTTCTCTCTCTACAACATTACAGATGACTTGGCCAAACTCTGGTATGGTGTTCTCCATCTAGATCAAGACTGGTGGCAATGGTGGCAATGGAGAAAAAATTCCCGTCAAGGGTATATTTCTTGGACTCAATTTGTGACTGTGCTTTATGAATGCTTTGACACTGACACCAACCATTTGGGCCGTTTGACAAAATTGAAACAATCAGGAATAGTAGAAGACTTCATAGCTGCATTTGAGTGCCTGGCTTTTCGAACAAAGGGTATGACTGATTCTTTCTTTTGAGAGTGTTTTATCAGTGGCCTCAAAGAGGAGATTCGGGCCCATGTCCTCATGGCTCGACCTGCAAGTTGGGTGGAGGCTACTAAAAAAGCTAAAGAAACACAACAAATTGTTCATCTCAAAACCGTAAGCCTTCGTTTATCCCTCGCCCTAAACAAGTAAACCCCACTACTCCCTCTACCCCATTAAAGATCCAAAAATTGACCAGGACTGAAATGGTTGAACGCCAACTCAAAGGCCTTTGTTATAATTGTGATGACAAATACTTCCCGGGCCAAAAATGTAAGGAACAAAATATTTTTATGGCCATCTCTGAGGATATTCTAGAAGAGGATGTTGCAACTCCCCTTGTGCCCGAGTCACTAGAAATCACTGACATAAACCCTCCCTCTGACCCTCCCGAAGTCAAATCGATCATTTCCCTCAATTCTCTCACCAGATTCTCTACCCCCCAAACCCTCAAGTTAATCGACTACATCAAGCACCAAAAGGTCATCATTTTGGTTGATAGTGGTATCACCCACAATTTTATTCATCGCTGCATTGTCCAAGAAACCCATTGCTACATCCATGCTGTCAACAATTTCCAAATCATGATTGCCAATGGTGGTTCTATGAAATGTGGAAGGTGCTGTGAAAATGTGCATCTCCAAATCGGTGACTACCAACTAAAATCCCATATGTTTGTTATTGACATGGGTGGTTGCAACATTGTGTTGGGTGCAGACTGGCTAAGGACATTGGGTCCCATTCTCATGGATTTTCAAAACTTAACCATGCAATTCGACCAAGAAGGCCACCAATATAAATTCCAAGGCATCACTATTGGTTCACCTAAGGTCATCAGTTCCCATCGCATGGAAAAGATGCTCAAAAAAGGTCATTCTGGTGTCATTGCCCAACTCTGTGCCATACAAGCGATAGAGACACCCCCAGTGCCCCAAGACCTCCAAGCCCTCCTTTCTAAACATCAAACGGTATTTTCCACTCCCCAAGGAATCCCTCCTTCCCGCTGTGTTCATGATCATTCCATTCCCCTTGTCCCAGGAAGCCTTCCCCCCAATATCCATCCATATCACCACCTCTTTGCACAAAAAAATGAAATTGAGAAAATGGTCCAGGAACTCCTTATTGCAGGCGTCATCCGTCCTAGTACAATCCCTTACTCGTCTCCGGTCGTCATGGTAGTCAAGAAATAAGGCTCTTGGAGAATGTGTCCTGACTTCTGTGCTCTCAACAAACTGACCATCAAAGACAAATTTCCCATTCCTATCATTGATGACCTCCTGGATGAATTGAGTGGCGGCCAATTCTTTACCAAACTTGATCTTCGCTTAGGCTATCACGAGATACGTATGAAAGAGGCTGACATTCCCAAGACAACCTTTCGCACTCATGAGGGCCACTATGAGTTTTTGGTCATGCCCTTTGGCTTGTGTAACGCCCCCTCCACCTTCCAGAGCCTCATGAACCATGTATTCTGCCCTTTTCTCTGTCATTTTGTCTTAGTTTTCTTTGATGATATCCTCATCTATAGAAAAACCTGGACAGACCATCTTACTCATGTGGATCAAGTTCTTTGCCTACTCTCTCAGCACCAACTTTTCCTGAAACTGTCTAAATGTGCTTTTGGTGCCTAAGAAGTAGAATACTTGGGTCATCTAGTGGGAAAGGACGGCATTAGGGTGGACCCAAAAAAGATTGAAGCTATACAAGACTGGTCGCACCCAAAGACTCTCAAAAGATTGGGTGGATTTTTGGGCCTAACAAGGTATTATCGCAAGTTTGTTAAGAACTATGGAAAGATTGCAGCACCTCTAAATCCCTCCTCAAAAGGAACTCTTTCACTTGGACTCCAACAGTTGCTCAAGCTTTTCAAACCTTGAAGACAACCATGTGCACCACTCTGGCTCTGGCCCTTCCCGATTTCACAAAGACCTTTGTGTTGTAATGTGATGACTCAGGGAAAGGAATCGGCTCTATCCTTATGTAAGAGGGTCGACCTTGGCCTTCACAAGAAAGCAAATGTCTAAAAGGAATCTGGGCAAACCCATTTATGAAAAGAAAATGTTGGTGATTCTGCATGCCGTTGAGCTGTGGCATCTTGCAGCAACGCTTCCAAATTAAGACCAACCATCAAAGACTCAAGTACTTTCTGGAACAACGCATTTCCTCCCAGGAGAAACAAAAATGGGTGACTAAGATCTTTGGATATGATTATGAGATCATTTACAAGAAGGAAAAAGACAATGCCGTGGTGTATGCACTGTCCCGAAAATATGAAGACGAAGGATCCATTTTTTCTCTTTCCTTCATTGTACCCAATTGGCTCCAAGATATGCACCAGGAATGGCTTTAAGATCCCAAAAGTTCCCATCTGATCCAACAATTTCATAACAAGGCTCCATCTCCCCTAGGGTACTCCTCGCTCTAGGATGAGCTTTGATACAAAGGTTTCTTGTATTTAAGTAAACAATCCAAACTCAAATCCACGGTACTTTCTGAGCTTCATGCTACACCCATAGCGGGGCACTCAGGGTTCACCAAAACATATGACAGGGTCAAACGTTCTTTTTTCTGGGATCGTATGAAACAGGACATCCGTAATCTTTTCGCTGAATGTGAGGTGTGTCAACGCAACAAGAGAGAAATAGTCAAATATTTGGGCACCCTCCAACCGCTTCTTATTCCCCTTGATATTTGGAAGGATATCTCTATGGACTTTATTACAGGCTTACCCAAATCGGGGAATAAATCAGTCATAATGGTGGTGGTGGATTTCCTTTCCAAGTATGCTCATTTTTGCGCTCTTCACCACCCATTTACTACATCCACGATGGCTCAAATTTTCATGGACCAGGTTTTCAAGCTTCATGGAATGCCACACTCTATTATTTCTGATCGTGCCCCAACTTTCACAAGCAATTTTTGGCAAGAACTGTTTAAGCTACAAGGCACACAATTGCATCTTAGCTCAGCTTATCATCCCCAGACGGATGGTCAAACGGAATTTGTCAACATGTGTTTGGAAACATATCTGAGGTGCTTTGCCTCTGAAAAACAACACCAATCAACTCAATGGTTACCCCTATCCGAATGGTGGTACAACACTACATACCATACAGCCACTCGCATGACTCCTTTTGAAGCGATATATGGACAGAAGC
Organism: Picea engelmannii; assembly: GCA_009831015.1. NCBI lineage: Eukaryota > Viridiplantae > Streptophyta > Pinopsida > Pinales > Pinaceae > Picea > Picea engelmannii. The sequence continues at coordinate 22,938 of ML844310.1, read as the reverse complement.
CACCTTCTGTTCTCTCATACTTACTGGGTACCTCGAACGTCTAGGTGGTTGACCAAACACTTACAGTCCGAGAGGATATTCTTCATACCCTTAAAGAGAACTTGGTCATGGAACATAATCGCATGAAGCAGGAAGCACCTCAAGGTTGCTCTGAATGTCAATTTGCAGAAGGGGATGAGGTGTTCCTGCGACTACAACCATATAAGAAAACTTCCCTCAAGGTCGACCAGTGTCAGTAGCTAGCTCCCAAATTTTATGGTCCTTACACGGTTCACAGGCGTGTGGGACAAGTGGCATATTAGTTAGCTCTACCCAGTCAGTCGAAGCTACATCCTGTTTTTCATGTTTCATGCTTGAAGAAGGTGATTGGAACGAGGTGCCAAATTCAAACCAACCTTCCAGAGTTAGCTGAAGAAGGATTGATTTGGCTACAGCGAGAAGCAGTTTTGGACCAGCGTGAGTGTCGCCTGCGTCAGAAAACCATCAAGGAAGTGCTAGTACAGTGGAAATATATGACTCCAGCAGATGCCACTTGGGAACCAGCTACCATTCTACAACAGTTTCCACATCTCAAGCCTTGAGGACAAGGTTGTTTTTAAGGGGGCAGACATGTTAAGGTCCTAACTCGCACATAGATAGATCAATGTACTCAGATGTAATAAAGGTCAATATTAATAAGGCCTTTCAATAAAATAGAATAAGGCGGATGTGAGAAGACCTAATAGAAGCTTCTGCTTCTAGAAGGATCTTCCTCTAGATGATTCTCTTAATAGACATATTTAGTATAAATAAGGGTCGAGGGTATGAAAACCCTAGCTTGGAGATTATTGTAACAAAGCGCTGCTCGACTGGAGGTTGCCCCCTTGAAGAGGCCTGTGAACATTTCTTTCTGAATCAAAGTGCTATTTCAATTGTTGTTCTCATATTATTTATGTGTTATTGTGGAGATTATGCTAACTATATTACTATTATTCTGCCATTTTTAGCATTTTATTTCTGTTCTGTGTATTTATTATATCTGGTATCTTGCAGTTTTTGTCACGGTGACTCAGCCATCACCACTCTTATTGCTCTTGTTGTTTCCTTTTTGTATCAGAAGATCGTGCATCTTAAGCTTCTATAGCTCAAAGCTATTCTTGCAACTGAATTTGTACACCTAAAACTTAAAACTTGCACTTTCACCATTAACACAAAAACCATCCAAACCACTCCTTATAAAACCAAGCCTTCTTAATATGGAGGAATAATGGTATATTTGAACCTCAAATATTCCATTAAAAGATTTAAACCAAAGTACAAATATTTAAAATATTTTCCTTAAAACCTTCTACTAAACA
>ML844310.1:5735-18694 GCA_009831015.1 Picea engelmannii | reverse complement strand
CATTGTTTATGTCTTTCTTGACATTCTGTTTAGTAAGAATAGGAACAGTTCCTTTTCCTTGAACTTTGACTAAATAATCATTTCCAAGTGTAATATCAGATGAGATTGAAGAATCAATGCATGAAAGTAATTCTTTGTTACTTTTCATGTGATTGCTGCATCCACTGTCCAGCAACCAGAGATATTTAGTTTGTTGTCCAGTCTTGTGACATGAGAGAAACATACCTCCTGAGTTTTCTCCGGTGTAATTTGACACATGTGCTCTGCCTGAGAGCTTATCTGCTTTCTTCTTCCTGCATTCAGATTCATAGTGGCCATACTTTTTGCAGTAATAGCATTGTATGCTTGATTTATCATTTGATCTTCTCCCTCTGCCTCCTTGAGGCTAGAAATTTCGATGTTGATTTTGTTGTTGTTGTCTTTGACCTTGGAAATCCTAATTCAGATATTGTTGTCTGTTACCTCCAGTGGAATGAGAGTTATTTTGATTGCTCCCTCTTCCTTGGTAACCTCTGCTTCTTCCTCTGCCTCTCCCTCTGCTGAAGGAGAATTGAGTTTTGAAAGAATTGGAGATTGACTCATCTGGGAGATGCAGTTTGGTCTCATGTGTCACCAAAGAACCAATTAATTCATCTGTTGAAAATCTTGACAGATCCTTGGATTCAAGGATTGTTGTTACAACCATTTCAAATTTCTTTGGTAAAATTCTGAGAATTTTCTCAATAATGCGTTGATCAGTGATGGCTTCACCAGCCAATCTAATCGGGTTCACGATGCCCATGACTCTGGACATGAACTGATCCACATTTTCAGACTCTGTCATCCTTAAAGTCTCGAATTGCGTCCTCAGGGTCTGCAGTTTAACTGTTTTGACCTTGTCATTTCCTTGATAGGAATATTTAAGGATATCCCAGGCCTGTTTGGAAGTACCAACGCCTGTGATTTTTGAGAAAATCAAATCATCCACAGAATTTTGAATCCAGAATTTCGCTTTATTTTCTTTGTTCCACACTGTTGCCTGAGAAATTCTCTGCGGATTTGTCATGGAAGAAAGGGCGGCTGGATTTGGTTCCACATATCCAAGATCCATCGGTTCCCAGCACTCTTGTGCTTGCAAGAACGACCTCATTCGTAGAGACCAAAACTCATAATTCTTTCCCTGAAGAATCGGACCCTGAGTTGGTCCTAAGTTGGTAGATGACACCATAAAAAAAATTGCAAAAAAAATAGAGGGAAATGTCGTATTTACCTCCAATCGCCGAAACGTCGATTTGCCGATGGCCGAGGGGAGCTTATCGACCTTGAATTGGCCCTTGTCGCGGTGCAATGTGACCACGCGCTTTAATGTTAAGGCGCTACGGGCTTTTCGGGTTTTTATCTTTCAAATTGCCGAAATGCGAAATTTGCTTTTCGACGATTTAACGGTCCAGATCTTTTTGTGATCTGATGGTCCAGATCTTATGTGATCTGACGGTCCAGATCTTATCAGGATATCATGAATCGGTATTTCGTGATTTCTGATGACGAGCTCTTCTGACTCCTCGATTCCCCAATCTCTGATTTACCGATGGCGCTGTCCTTTCGAGACTTTTCCCGATTGCCTCGATCTGCGCCACACGTCATCCTATTATGGACGGTCTTGATCCCTTCTCGCGATATTGAGACTTCAAATGCAGCGGACGTCTCGTCGTTAGGATCCACGATTTTCTGAATCCCGTAATGTCGATGGACTTGATTCCTGCCACGCATCCCAACAGATGGACGACTCAAATCTGCGTCGGGGATTTCACTGTGGAGATTCCCGATCCCATGATTTTGACAAGATGACGTCAGTTGGGCCCCATGATGGAGTTTACCTCCTATCAGAATTTCGGACTTCAGAGTTCCAAAATGCTCATGCTTCTTATCCTTAAGATTCGCGATTTGTCGAATCCTGATGTGTCGATGGACTCTCCCCTATCGGGACTTTCACGAGCCCTCGGATGTACGCCACACATCCCCAAAAGATGGACGGTCTGCGTTGTTTCATGATTTCGCGACTTGCGATGCCAAATTTTCTGTCAACTTGAAAACCCTGGTTGTCGAAATGCCAACGGTTTCCTCGATGTCCGCCGCGTGTCCAAACAAAAGAACGACTGAAATCTTATTGCTATTTCGTGAATCATGATTTCACGAGTTTCAAACTCATGTTACGATGGTATTTCAAAACTGAGAACACTGATATGCCGATTTGATGGCACTTGACAGGATCTGCTGCCACCTGTCCTCTGACATGGATAGCTGTGATCTTATTGCAATATCGTGAATCGCGATTTCGTGAGTTTTTTCGTGGAGTGTCTTTTTTCAACGAGACCTTCGATATCTTGAACTCTAAAATTTCTATGGAGTGATGGCCTGGATCTGCTGCCACCTGTCCTCTCAGATGGATGGCTCACAGATCCTCTCGAGATTTCACGATATCGCGTATCAGATTTTTTGGAGAGCAGTCTCCTTTGCTCGTCCAACTCCCGATTCCCGATTTTGCGATGAGATAAGATCGATGACTCACGATATTTATCGATCCAACGGTCCAGAATGGACGGTCCAGATGATGTCCCTTTTGAGTTGGTTTACCGCTCTGGATGTGTTCACAGGACAAATCTTACGGCTTCAATGGTGGTTCTTTGCACCCGAGACGCGTTCTTTACTCCTATGGAAGAAAGATTTGTGAATCTTTCAAAGATTTGAAAGAAATACACAAATTCTTTGTTCACTGCTTCAATCTTTGACAGATATGTGTGAATTTCGAAAAAAATTAAGTGATTTTGCCTTCTGCAGGAATCTTTAACGAATTTGAACAAATTCTTCGAGTTCTTTAAATGATCTTTCATTTTGCAACTCTTCTTCGTCAATCTTTGACGATTCTTGAAAATTACAAGAATATTTAAAGTTTCTTCTTATGCACTCTCTTCTTCCTCGATCTTTCAAGCATTGTACGCTTTGCTTCCTCACATGAGCTTCTTGCGGCGATCTTTAGAGAGTATGGAAGACAACTCTCCAGGCCTTGTGAAAAGTCTCTGTCGCATGCTCTCAAGATCCATGAAGCTCTGCACTGTGAGGATCGAGTTTCTCTCTGGACTGTGTGAAGAGGCTTACTACTGAAGCTCTGATACCATGATAAATTGTGAAGTAAGAAATGCAGAGAGAAAGAATAGAACAAAAAACAATATATTCAAATGTATGAAGAAAAGTACAAAAACGAAGTTACAATGTAAAGGGAAATAGCTGAGCTAAATAGGCTCAAGCAAGACAAAAATAGAAAGTATAGCTGTCCAGTAGAGCTGGCAGTGTACAGTTAGACTATTGAGGTTACAATATATTTAATACTTTGGAGACGGTCGATTTTGTTTTTTCCAGACCTCCAGTCCTTTTCTTCCAGAATATGAACCCTTAGGTGGCTACCTTTTCCTCCTACCATACAACCCTTTCACATACCAGAAAATTGAGATAACTCTTTTCTTGATCAGTATAACAAAGCCTTGAGTTGTTCTCTGCTCTTCTCGGCATGGGGAGCCACAGGACAGTCAATCTCTTGGGTTCTCTTCGAGCTTGGGTGAACAGTCTTTGGGTCGGACAAGATCTTTCTCTGTGAGGGTGAATGATGGCAACACCTCTCCACAATTTTTCTTTGCCTGTTCAAGAAATAACTCGCACTAGATTTCACTATTTCTCTTGGGGAAAACACATAGATCCTCTGTCATGCCTTGATTGTTCGTGCCTAGGGATTTAACCCACCTTTTTCACTCATCAATTTACGAGAGCATAACCCTTGGATCTCTCTCTACTCAAAAATGAATGACGAACTGGCGGTTAGTGTTTTACTCCTCGTCCTTCCACATATCGAACACCAACCTTTGCTCTGATACTTCTTTTTGGGCAGCTGAAGCAAAAGAGAGCATAAAACTGAGAATTATTATTCAAGGGCGAATTACAATATCCAATCTCGACATACAATTCTCCTCTCACACACTTTGCTCACTACACAACTTTCTTTCATACTCTTCACACATTTCACTCACACCTCTATGGGTATGCTCGTATATATAAATTCTATCACTCACTTACACAGACTGATCATGAATAGATCACATAGTAACACAAACAATTCATAAATAGATTGCATGGATACACATTAAAATAGTTGCTTGCATGTGCATGTGACCACATGAGGAAATTCGTTGGCATGTTTCCAACAAGTATATTTCTACTGGTGCATGTGTGTGTGGACAACAAAAATTGGTTCGTTGAGGAGAGAGTTGAAGAGAGATCCGATAGATCTCGTGAAATTAGAACTGGCCAACAACCAAACATAGGGAGGGGCAGGGTGGCCACCAGGAAGGTCCATGCAGCCCTAGGAAATGGGAAGGAAGCCTTGACAACAGGTTGATATAATGAGAAACACTTAGACATGATCTAGGAATCCCAAAAGAGGACTTGGGAAGCAAAAGGCTACGGGAAGCTTTGGACAACAAACAACCGGATCGTGCAGTAGGCTTGGGCATGAGGCTTCATGACACAAAATTACCACGAAGGATTCTAGGATCACGAGGCTTCTAGGAGCATTATTAGAGGTGATTCTTGAAAGAAGGGTTCTAGTGAGATGACTTGGATAGATTTTGTATCCAAGGGAACTTCCAAAGCATGCATCGTAGTATATTTGATAGCGAAGATAGAGCCACCTTTGGGTGGTAGAAGTACCTTCCTTACTAAGAAGATACTTTCACATGGGCTGTGTGTCTAACATGTGGAAGTCATCCTTTTAACCTCTTATAAAACCTTAGTAAGTTCACTTTATTAGTCATTAAATAAAGTGAATATCCATTTTAATTAATTACTTTAAATGTCTTAGTAACTTAAGTGATTTTATTAATTTGTAGACATTAGATATAAAGTGAACATGAGAATAAATCTCAACCTTTGATCACTTTAGAGGAGATCTAGTTTTTTGGACTTAGGGTTAAATCAATGTAATAAAAGGAAGGCTAGGTGAGAGGATGAGACACAATGTGAAAGGAGGTGAGAGATTCACATACACGATGTGAGATACTCATAGAGAGTGTAAAGATCTCAGAGACACAATGAGTAGAGTGTGAGGAGATCTCATTGAGCAAGTGAAGAGAGTTCATCCAAGTGTGAGTGGGCACAACTAAGGAAAGGTGTAAAGGGCAATGAGGGAGATAAAATCTAGGTGGGATAGGCTATATTTTCATTGTAATCCTTTGAAGGGTCATTATCACGTGAAAAGATCCATGATTGTATAGCCATAAAATCATCATAAATTTGGTTTTTCCGCAATGTTTTTTCGAGGTATTGTTTACCCGAAAATCTTTTTGAAATGTATTATAATCCTTGTTGTTGATAACCTAGTGTTGCAGTTGTTTAAAAAAATAAAATTATTCGAAATAACTCTAGGGTGTTAGATTTGAGGGAAAATCAATACATTGGAATCGATGGCATTTTTCTTAGGATTTGTGTCATCACATTGGGATCCATTATAGCATAGTGGACAATGCATCATTAAAAAGGTTTCCATATCAACACTTTGTACACTTGTCATCATATTAAGTATTGTATAAACGACATAGGCATATACTCCATATGGAACGTGTAAGAATCCTTCTGCAAAGTGCATTTTTTTGTCTGCTCCTCAAGTGTAGTTTCTAGATCCTTGTAGAAGGGTGCTTCACATTATTCCTTGTCTTTTCCCATGTTGTAAGCTTCTAGAACCATATAGAAGGGGAGCACCTCACATTTTTCTTGTAAATGAGTTATTGCATGAAATATTCCATACTTTTTGGGTTAGTTAGGGGGCGCCCTTTTTCCATGGCCTCCTTTTGACCCACATGTGTGGCGTTAGTTGAGTACTTTCTCACTTTGAGGAGGGAACCCCAATTTTGAGGGGATTGTTGTAACTTCAAGTGGTTTTCTCACATGGTTTTCACCGAGGACATGATTTTATATTCATCGTTTCATCCTAGCACATTGTATGAGCTCATTGTTTCATCATAGCTCATGTTTTTTTATTGTATGGTATCAAGAGCTTCTAAAGAGGGTTCCTCTCTCATTTTACATGGTTGAGAATGGAATGGAAAGACTTATTTTCTCAATATTGTTGTGTTTTATTCTTTGTTTTTTTTAGTATATTGTTCTAGGTTTAAAATAGATGGTTTTTGATATGCAAAAACATTGAAGAAAGTTCTATTGTAATACAAGCAAAGAAAATAAGGTATGATGCTAATATATGTTAGTTCTTTGTGAATGTAAAGATAATTATTTAACATTGAAGAAAGTTCTATTGTAATACAAACAAAGAAAATAAGGTATGGTGCTAATATATGTTATTTCTTTGGGAATGTAACGATAATTATTTTGTATTAGAGATGAATATCATAGGGTTTTTTCTCTTTACCCTAGTTTTTGTTTTAAAATTCAAAGTTTTCAGTACTTAGGTTGATTGCTTTCTTTTGAATCAAGTCTTGTGTTGCTCTTGCAAATATCAGATTCCTAGGTTTTATGCTCACTAAGCATTGACAAGATGTTTGGGTACTTCAAAAATCAAGGTAAAAGGCCACCTACTCAAGGGGTGGTCAAAACTTCATGCCCAATAGAAACACTTAGGCTTTTTCTTTCTTTTTTGTAATACTCTTAATCTAAAATTTTTCTTTTCAATTTTGGTTTATGTATAGAGTTTATTAATATAAGAGTGGGGTGGGGAAATATATAGAGTTAAACACAATGGTCGGGTGGAGGATATATAGAATAAAACATATTGTGTTTTACTCTATGTTTCCCCTTCAATTTTGGTTTATATATAAAGTTTATTAATATCATATCTTTTATCTACATTGCATCCAGGCGTCTCCCTTAAAACATTCAAATGTGAATTCGACTTGCCTCATCTTAGGGTTTATTTCATAAGATCTAATGCCTTAAACCTAAAGGAAAATAAACAGTATGGGATGACAGCCTATCTTGTAATGTACGGCTCATACATGAGGTACAATGCTTCGTTATTTTCTACGCTGAAAACATCTATTGATTCATTTGCACATATATCTAACACCCTTAAAGAAATCAATTAATGACTCAGAGATCTAAGGGTTTAAATCTTGATTTCACTTTATATGTTTGCAAATTTTGATCATAAATCTAGTTTGATTATCTTAATGGTTGTTTACCTTATTTAAGTGATTGGATTCATAACCTATTCTCTTTCTTATGATTTTCTCTCAAGAACTAAACTGGTCGTAAACACATTTGAATAATTCATTATCGACTCCCACCAATTTCATTTGCCAGTAATGGTTCAAATTATTCTGCAATTATGAGGGTTTACAATAATTTATGGATTAGATAGGCACTTAATGTAATATCGTTTCAGGGTTTGTTTATTGTTAACATATATTGGGATCCCTCTTTCCAAGTCGTTAGATAAACTTTGGAATCCAACATTTATAAGAGTTCAAAGAATGCATAAAGAAGCATAACGACCTACCCTTTTCTTTTATTCTAACACATAAGTTTATTTGGAAGGTTTGGATAAGTCAATTTCTCTCACCATCAAAACCTAAAACATATATCTTTATTTTGAATGTCTAATGATATATTATCTGCTCTGATAAAGGATACCAGTAATAATTCAAATTTGTTTATAATAATACTACACGACATGTTTTCCTATCGTTGCACTCTAAATTTCAYATCAATGTTGTTAAATAACGGTCCAAGGCATAACATATTTCAACTTGAGCTTCTTCTGAAACATCTCATGACATAATTTCTGAAGAAAATGCAGCCTTTTGTACTGATTTTGATGATGAAATAGGGAACAAATTTTGGAATGTGACACTCCCAAATAGTAATATAATTCGAGTTCACACGCTGCAATCATCTAATCCGGCATGCTTTAATGTTATTATTCGTTGTTCGTATCAATGGATAGAATTTACAAACTCATTCCTAACATGAACATTGGTACAGCACATTTGAGAGCGCAATCTGGACGTTATTGATCTGTGGATTACTTTTGATGCTATTTCAATGGTTTGTGATATTTTGTTTCAAATTTGAAACTCAGCATTTAATTTGTTATCATGTGGTTGGATTAAGTCAACTCGAACATATTGCAACAAATCATTGGTAATAACTTTGAATTCTTATTCACAATCTCCTAGCTTCTCTCGACATTAACGTTCCCAAGAATGCCACAACTCGGAATCAGCCAGAAATGCTATACAGTTGAGTTGTCATATCCATTTGGAAATAAAATTTGAGTATGCATACTTTAATCCGATAAAGCAAGTTGTTTTGAAATTCCACTTATCATGTTTGGTTTCTTGAGTTAATAGTATCAATCAATTCAAATTAATTTCCACTCCCACCTTATAATGATTTAGTTTGGGTTGATCTTTAAGGATTTTTGGCTAGGTTAGGGTAGCTTACTTTTCTTACTATAAGGTGTGGGGCAAGGTCACATAAGTGATAGTGGATATATTTTCTGTAGTTTCCATAGGCACTCCTCTTAACGTGAAGAATTTTTCTGGTAAAGTAAAGTTTGTAATTTGAATTTTTCTGGTAAAGTAAAGTTTGAATGGTAATGGAATGGAAATAAAATAATATGATACAGTTAATTATGTCACAAAACTTGAAAATCCAAGAAGCTAGCTTGGTTATCTATATTATTTAGATCTGTAAAAATTGATCAAAAGAGTGAAAGCCTTTTTAGGTAAAGTTCTTGACTTCAACCATATACTGCTGGACTGCCTGTGGTGGGTTCATGTACAATATTTGGTATGTACTTTCATGAGGCAATTTAGGCTAATTTGTGCTCTTTTATAATGTCTAGAATTTGAATTTTTTCAAATATTACATATATTTGGTTTATGGGAATTTTATAATTATTTTTAATCAAATATTACTTTGTAATCCAAAAAAAATGCTATTTCATATTTATACTTAATTTTTAATTGGAAAATATCCTCAGGGGGCAGCTCAATTGGCAAGTGTCGTGATATGAAGTGTTATGTTTGATGAGGTTCCAAGTTCAAATCCCCACTTACCCGTGCCTGCGGAAGGGGCATAAAAATAAAATAAAAATTTAATTGGAAAATGAAAGAAATAATTCTCATGTAACAAACAAACTTTCAATTTATTTGTTTTAAATATGTTGAGAATTAAGATATGTTTTGTCCTTTTAGTGTATAAATGTAAAGAGGATTTGGTCTAGTATTATATTTCCATGAGTGTAAAAGTTCATATTTAGACTCTACCATAAGATATAATGAATTCCTAAGGTTTCCAAATCTTATATGTTTATGATAAGGAATACAAAATTGTGGTTATGAACCTTTCCTATTAAAATTTTAATTATAGTTTTTGTGTCACTATGTGTTTTTGTTTTTTAAATTAAAGATATAGGTTATTTTTTACTTATAATTTTTAATGGCTTAAAACTTTCTTGCACTACAAAGTATACACATTTAATTGAGGATTTCCATTTTTCATTAGACTCTATCTCTATGCATTGAAAAATGCTATTCCTTAATGCAATCTCTCTTGCAAAACAACTAGTTTATTAGACTAAACAAACTCCCAATAGGATTTGGTAAAAAACCAATCAAAAAGGTGTCTTTTATCATTTCTACCATAAGTAAATAAGGGAAAATCCCATCGAGGGGACTAATTTTAAACAACCATTCCTCGGTAGGAAGACCATAGTAAATTACAAGCCTTGTAGACACACAAAGTTTGTAATTGACTTAAAATTTTAAGACTATGTAATCTCCTAGTCCACCATATTTATGTGTTGATAGACACCCATAATTCATTAAGAATACAATTGATTATATGCCTTTGACCAAGAATATAATACAACCATTGAGATTCATACGAGATGAAGGAGTTCATGAAGCTACACTCCCAATCACAACAAAAGGGACTGGACATGTTTATATTCATTTTGGCAAGGTCCTCCTATGGAATTAGAATGAAAATATACACAATAGTATGTTATTATATATAAGACATGGAAATCTCATGAGCAATAGATCACTAGTATTTCCAAGAGTGATCTTTGACATTCCACAAATCCTTCCAATAAAAACTATTCTTTTTACTTAGTCACTACCCTTGAAAAGAGGGGATGTTTTCAACACATGTGTCCTATAGCTTGAAGATCCAAATTAGCCTTTTGGCATAATTTCATGATCCATCCTAACTATACATTTACCACCACACCAAGCTAGTTACCTTCCTCTATGCTACCCAAATAGTTTTCATATGAAATGAACGTGAGACTTGGACCATGTAAGGAGATGAACTTATGTTACATAATTTGAAAGATCCCTTGATGGGGGTAATACGTTGATCTATGAGAAGCCGATGGATCAACGATAACCACCAAGGAGAACATCACTCTAGAGACTGAACCACCCATTTAAAATCTAATATGCTACCCTAAGATGCAATATCAATCAACCATAAACCTTCCTCATCCTTGGCCACAACGTAGGTGTATTAAGGTAACATCGGAAGGACATAAACCCCACCATACTTGGCCTACAAGTATGATCAAAGAAGTTTCTATACTATATGGAACTAGGCCCTAACATGAATAGAAAAACACATATAATAAATATGAAATTCTTGAAGAATCCTACTAAGTACAATCAATTTTATAGCGAAAATATGGTATTTTTATTGTGAGAATTTTTTTTTTATGCAAACCCTCAAATACCCAATCCGCATAGCCACCGAAGAAAGACCCCCATCAAAGGGGATGCCAATATATCTCACTATGCCACCCACTGGTGAGCTTCCATAGATATTAGAGAATCATCTACAAAATTAATTATTTGAACCTTCTTAGAAGCATTTGAAAGTGTGATACCCTAAATATTCACATGCAAATGGGAAGTGTCCATTAAATAACTAAGGGCATCAACAGTTAGAACATAGAGATAGGAAGCTAAGAGGCATCTTTTCCTAATCGATTTGTGTAGAAGAATATGTGGAGGGTATTGTTCGCCACAAGAAAAGTCGAGTCACAAGAAAATAATATGTAAGATGTTGGCCATCCTTAGACACTTCTAATCGAAACCCAACTAAAAAAACTTGTTAGTAATGAAAAAGTCTAGTCAATCATATCATAATCTTTATTAACATCATTTTTAAAAGAAAAAACTTATTTTGTAGTCTCTATATCCCACTCCATGGCCTCCCAAACAAAAGTCACTATGTCCACGATAAACCACCCCTAAACAAAACCTATCCATTTCTTGCACACAAACTTCTGGGCATTATCCACCGCATGCAATGGCACCATATTAGACATGAATTTGTAAGAAACAATCCATAAAATTATTTGTTTCCATCTCCCAATGGTATCCCTCGCAACAATCTTTAGAATGAGCTTCATCAAACCCTCGATTAATGCACTATGCAAAACATCTTGAGGCAAAGACTTACAAAGGTAGGTGATTGAAGTTATTTTGAACAATTTCTCTCTCGCATAGCCTTGTAGAACTCACAAAACATTGTATCTTGAAATTTTAATGATATTTCACATCTTCACTATCATTGATTTAAGAATTGAACAAAAATATGCTTTACTAAAGAGTAATAATAGCAATTTATTATTTTAATGATATTTCAGTGCTTCACTATCATTTATTTAAGAACTGAATAATAATATGCTACAACTATCTTACAATTATAAAAAAATACAAAATCAAATCAAAATATAAAATTAAATCAATGTATTCATCTTTTAATTCCATATTTATGATACTGGCACAGCCTCTAACTCGAGGCTGAAGAACGCCGAAAGGTATCTGCTGTTATTCCTCATTCAGTACTGTTATTCCTCATTCAGTAGATATCTTCAATTTAACTATAAAAAAAAACTTAATTGATACAATGTCAAAATTGCCAGTCTAGTAAACATTTTCACCTTAATTAAAAAAACTTAATTATTAGCCAATCAATCTTCAAATACATGTCAAACATTATCATAACGCCATGAATATTACCAAAATTCTTCGCAAAACACCTTAAGATCATCGAGAGGCCCTACCTGTAAAAGAAAAGTGGTTCCAGATTGAGACAAGTGCAATCTAAGCTGAGGTGAATGGGACACTTGACACTGACACGAACGAGTAAACACTCCACTCTCGGATAAAACTGTGTGTCAGTTTTCGAAACATCTAATATTTCTAGTAAACACTCTACCCACCATCATGAGGGAATGTGCACAATAAAAATTGGACGTTCCAAATTCAAAACCTAACACACAGTTTTATTCCGAATTAATTTTGAACGTTTCGAATTCAAAACCTAACCCACAGTTTTATCTAAGAAAAATAAATAAGCATATATTATTATCTCTTTGAAATCAAGCACACAGAGCTGTAGGATCAACGCAAGCATACCTGTGATCAATAATAACGTTTCTTCAATGCTATTCGGAACGGTTGCTGTAATAGAAGGTCCAGCAACTAGGGATGGTACTATTGTCACTACTTCAATCCCGTGATCAGATCCAAATTGAAGAGCTGCTTGCTCTGCTAATGTCTTGTCCATATAATATGTCTGAACATCAAATACCCCATTTGTCTTCACTTCCATTAATAATAAACATATTGCTTCGAATTCAACATTAGCTGCATATTTACAGAGAAAAGAGGCTTTTCACGCCTGATGAGATCGACCACGGTCCAGCAGGATTCATCATCGCAGGCCCTGAATTCGCCATTGTCATTCATGCCCTGTATATAACACGCCTAACGGATTTTGCCTTCGCGCAAGCCCTCGTGATATCAAGTGTCCCATTAACCTCAGCACTCGATTGCATTGAGTTAAACGAAAATCACTAATCCTTGCATTCAGTTAAACGAGAACAATGGAGATGCAGTGGTAGCCGC
>ML844309.1:10253-23552 GCA_009831015.1 Picea engelmannii | reverse complement strand
CCAAATTTATTCCATAAAAACTTAGTTTACATACATTATACGAATATGTATGATAAGAGTTATGAACAACAAAAATACCAAATTTATTCCATAAAAACTTAGTTTACATACGTTATAAGAATATGTATGATAAGAGTTATGAATAATTGATCCAGATTTTATGAGAAGAACAAAATGAATACAGATTATTATTATTCTTAACATAGAAACACAAAGAACAATAATAGAGATATAGTAAAACTGTTTTCTATTCAAAAACAAAATATCTTGAAACTATAAAATGCGGATTGAAACAAGCTTGTTAGAATGGTGGCGGTTTCTCTTTGAGAAGAGATGTGAGGACCACACTCATTCACCAGAATATGGTTACAATGAGGCTCTCCAAGACCTTTTTACAATAAGAAGGAATGCCAAAACCATAGGCATCCAAAAACCTAACCCTAGGAGATGAAGCGCCAAAAGTCATGTGGGCCCCGTTGGGGTAAGTTAGTACATCAACTTCCTGGGGTTGTAACTTCTACATACGATCTCCATTTTAGGAGCACGATAGCCTGTTGGAAATATATATCCGAGGACTACACATGTTGTCGTTAGAATCTGTCTTCGTCTATATTTTGACCATGGTGAGCCCTAAAAACTTTGTTTAGGGCCTCAAAACGGCCCCATAAGTTTGGTACCTGAAAACTAGAAAAAAACTGCCAAATTGGAACACTGCTAAAATGAGCTAGTTGGAATAGGTGGTAGGCCACCGAAATCCATTTGCATCAATCCTCCCCCCTTAGGAAGCAATGGTCTCCATTTCATTGAGTTCCCCCATCAGATGAGGAAATTTCTGTTGAATTTGGACCTAGGTGAGCCACTTGCCTTGGTGCAGGAGTTGTCTTGCTTTAACAACTCGATAAAGATGGATCCTTTGCTGGCGAGTACCCTTGACCTGTGTGTTGACAATTTGATCATTGGATTCCTGTTGTATGTAGTCAGGGTTGAGCTCTATTGGTGTTAATTATTCTGCTACCTCTAAGGTGTCCAATAATGGTTGGAAATATGGCTAAAGGAGAGCCACGTTGAACATTGGGTGCAGGCCAAGGAAAGGGGGAATGTTGAGCTCAAAAGCATTGTATCCCATAGCCTTGGTGATGGTGTAAGGTCCATAACAGAGTGGGAGAAGCTTCCAATGGGACCCTGAAAAGCGTGCTTTCTGCAAGTGCGACCAAACTTTGTCTCCCACCTGAAACTTATGTGGCACCCGATGTTGATCATGGTGTTGACACTCAGAACTGAAATGGGTTGCAGCAAATCAATCCCGAGGCAACCTCGAACCACTTTGGATTAGAAGCTGCCCTCTTCCAACCCGAGAGGGATCTCTCGAAAAATGTCACAAAATAAATTGAAGTAAACCTGAAAAAGATGGGCAGATTTATGGGTAAATGATGGTCTTGGATTTTTAGAGTTTGGGGGTTAAACCAGGGAAATGGTTCATTGGGCATGGAGTCAAATGAAAACCGAGAAAAAGAGACAATAGCAGAGATCAAATACTTGCAGAAAGTGAGGAAAAGTAAGTCTATCTTTCAGCGCTTTGATAAATAATGATGCGGTAGCGGAAATAATGAGGAAAGGTTGACGTAGCAAAGGATACATGCAACATTTTGAAAATGCAGATTGGTCTTACACCACTGATAGCTGGTGTAGAGGAAAGACAATAAACAATTACAAAAAACTCAAATCCTTTCGTTATAGTAGTGGTCGTACTAAAGTATAACGAAGCACCTCGGTTAGGAGAAAACAAAATGTAATGCAATCGTGATGGATTAAGGAAGACATAAAGATATGGTAAAGACAATTTCAACTGCGAGTAAGGAACACATAAATGAAATCCAAACAGTTTTAACACAGCTGAAAGAGAAGAAAAACATGCTGAAAGAAATCGACTGTGATGAATCTCACAGTCGCAAATAACAAATCTTCTTTATTACTCCATTAATGGCTTACAAAAAACTCAGCAATTACAATAGGAACCCTCTTCACAGAGGTTTTCCCCCCAGTGTTGTGCTCCTGCGCCCCCCCTTTTGGTGTTACAAACCTCATTCTTTTAAAAGAGAGAAAATCTCACAAAAAAATCTTAGCGTTCCTGATGGCATGAGAATGATAATCATTGGAAGCCAAGGCTCCTCTGGGTGATCGAAATAAAGATCTCTCGATTTTTCACTTTTGAAGCGTTGGAAAACTTCACCGATTTTGCTCTCGAAATTACAAGACTCGGCCGTTGCTCTTGGGTTGCTACATGCTATGTAGGTCTGACACTGGTCCACTCCTGCATTTTATGATTTTCGGTTCTATTATGACATTCATTTTCTTGCGGGCGTCTTACCTCGGATCCTTCTGGCTTCTTGTACACACGGCAAAGGGAGAGATCGTTCTTCTGAATTCTTTGGTTTTCCAGTTGTGGCAGCCTATATTCGTTGATGATCCAGCTCGTCCTTTTCCCCTTGGGTGCCTTTCCTTTGTAAAATACGAGCCTTTTCTTCAAGCCAATGCAACGAGAGACTCCATTTCCAATCATCCAGTCGGCGCCTGTAGCTTTCCAATGCCCAGAAGTTGTAACTCTGTTAGGTCGATCTCCTTCCCTATACTTTCTATCCCGCTGCACGGAAAAGAACCATTATTTCTCTCCAATGGAAGCCAAATCTAGAAGTTCCCAAGGATCATATCAATAGAGATTGACGGACGTAATCAATTCAAAATTGAAGTGCTTCCATTTCCACAATCTTTTCAGAATGCTGTTGTTCACTCCTAAAACCCTTGAATTCTCCTTTGGGACAGAGGTAGGCAGAAACTAGGATGAACAATTCCGCCAGCGAAGCCATATCAGTTTTTGTAAGCGCAAACTCCCCATAATGCGTACCAAGTCATCATATTCAACATCGAGAAGTTGCAACCCTCCAATGTACAGTTTATTAGGACTCCTATTGTACCGTGACTCATGATCACGAGCCTTCCTGATTTCCCTTACTAGTTCTTTAGATAATTGCAGACCATCTGTATTCTCTGTCCAACGCCAATACATATTAAACCCGTAGCTGAGCATGCTTACACATATCATGACGTCACAAAGTCGAAGAATTGATTAGGTTTTTAATATTACGAAGTATTAAATCAAATATGGCTCTCACAAGCATGGGCGCTAATGATACATAGGTGGCTTTTCCTACGAATTGACTAAATTTACTGCACTTTTTTCATCTGAACTGGACGTCATGGGTGACCAGGAACGAAGGCCAGCGGGTGGAGATTGGAAAAGATAACCATAGGGAAAAGAACAATGGCGATGCCTATATTTTGGCCATCATTGTCTCATCAGGAAGCCGACAAATTATATACAACCCCATTTCTTATGTAGTCGAGACATCTTCACGCTGTTAGCTAGGCAGGGCGTCATCGTTCCAGCCAAATTTCGTCATAAAGGAATGAACACGTGATTGAGTTTTTTACCTTTTTCAATTCAGTTCTACGAAATCTCGAAGAAGCTATAAAAGCGTTCTCATGATAATCAAAGCCAAGCTGGAGATTCAACGATTTTCCATATGGGTGACTGCATTTAATCAGACTATAAAGTTCTCTATTTGCAATCCGATTCTTTGGGGCAATGAAAATCAATGAGCTCATCCACATCCATAGTTTTCAGGGCTGCCTTCTTTTTCCTCCTCAACATGGTCGTAAGATGCCTGAAAACAATTTCTTCACATGGAATGGTAAGTCCCATTTGGTATTCAAAGCAATATTCTTCCTCCGCTTTCTCCAGTAATTCCCTGAACACTGAATGATTCAAATAAGTGGTGGGAATGATAAATCTACTGCGTTCACTGCCAACATAAACTGCACAATGCCCTTTGGGAACATCTTTTGAAAGATCAGTGCCTAATTGCATGATATAAATGCCAAACACTTGCTCTTCTTCAGAGAAAGTACAGTCCCAACTGCTTTATGGGCATTGGCAAACCTGTGAATCGTTTTCGTTATCTCCTTCAGAAACAGTGCCCGAGGCTTCCCCATCTTTTCTGTTACTGAATTAAAAAAAACTCAATTACAAATCAACTCAAAATATGAGTTCTCTCTATATATCGCAAATCAAAAGGAGAAAATAAGGTATTTGCTTCTGTGTATATAGTAATCTAGGGTGTTGTAGATAGCGTTGTCTCCAGAAATTACTCCACCACAACAATGTGTAACAACGACAGCTAGACAGGGGGGCCATGAAGCTGTGTTAGACATTAAACACCTGATCCCCATTACTGCAAATCCTCAAATACTTGTCAAATACTCGAAACAAGCATATAGTAGAAGAAACATGAATAATTAAAATAGATGAAAATGGTCGCCCAGACTCCCAGCTAAAGAAGATCTATGATCATTCTCAAACACATTTGGATGAAAACAATAAGTAGAGAAAATTTTTAATATCTGTTACAACATAGGCTCCCTCTAGGGATGGCACTTTCTCGTAAAGTTCCAAGAACAGTAGACCAGGTGCCTCCATCCATTGGGCGACCTAGCGTGAAAGCTGCAATTCTGAGTTCTCCTACCAGTGAAATCACCATCAGAAACTTTTAATGGAGTCGCCAGAGCATGTGCAACCAATATTTGCCTATGACTGACTGCTCAACCAGGCCATAGGACTATAACAATGTCGTTCTCCCAGGGATAGATATCAACTTCGAAAATCCCCGGCAGCGACGCCAAAATGTTGACACTCAGAACTGAAATGGGTTGTAGCAAATCAATCCCAAGGCAACCTCGAACCACTTTGGATTAGAAGCTGCCCTCTTCCAACCCGAGAGGGATCTCTCGAAAAATGTCACAAAATAAATTGAAGTAAACGTGAAAAATATGGGCAGATTTATGGGTAAATGATGGTCTTGGATTTTCATAGTTTGGGGGTAAAACCAGGGAAATGGTCCATTGGGCATGGAGTCAAATGAAAACCAAGAAAAAGAGACAATAGCAGAGATCAAATACTTGCAGAAAGTGAGGCAAAGTAAGTCTATCTTTCAATGCTTTGATAAATCATGATGTGGTAGCGGAAAGAATGAGGAAAGGCCGACGTAGCAAAGGATACATGCAGCATTCTGAAAATGCAGATTGGTCTTACACCGCTGATAGCTGGTGCAGAGGAAAGACAATAAACAATTACAGAAAATTCAAATCCTTTCGTTATAGTAGTGGTTGTACTAAAGTATAACGAAGCACCTCAGTTAGGAGAAAACAAAATGTAATGCAATCGTGATGGATTAAGGAAGACATAAAGATATGGTAAAGACAATTTCAACTGCGAGTAAGGAACACATAAATGAAATCCAAACAGTTTTAACACAACTGAAAGAGAAGAAAAGCATGCTGAAAGAAATCGACCGTGATGAATCTCACAGTCGCAAATAACAAATCTTCTTTATTACTCCATTAATGGCTTACAAAACACTTAGCAATTACAATAGGAACCCTCTTCACAGAGGTTTTCCCCCCAGTGTTGCGCTCCTGAGCCCCCCCTTTTGGTGTTATAAACCTCATTCTTTTAAAAGAGAGAAAATCTCACAAAAAACTCTTAGCATTCCGGGAATTTGAACCGGTTCGCCTTCTGTGCAACTGCCAGATGTACGGCAGGCTACTCGAACCGTTACTGATGGCATGAGAATGATAATAATTGGAAGCCAAGGCTCCTCTGGGTGATCGAAATAAAGATCTCGCGATTTTTCACTTTTGAAGCGTTGGAAAGCTTCACCGATTTTGCTCTCGAAATTACAAGACTCGGCCGTTGCTCTTGGGTTGCTACATGCTATGTAGGTCTGACACTGGTCCACTCCTACATTTTATGATTTTCGGTTCTATTATGACGTTCCTTTTCTTGCGGGCATCTTACCTCGGATCCTTCTGGCTTCTTGTACACACGGCAAAGGGAGAGATCGTTCTTCTGAATTCTTTGGTTTTCCAGTTGTGGCAGCCTATATTCCTTGATGATCCAGCTCATCCTTTTCCCCTTGGGCGCCTTTCCTTTGTAAAATACGAGCGTTTTCTTCAAGCCGATGCAACGAGAGACTCCATTGCCAATCATCCGGTTGGCGTCTGTAGCTTTCCAATGCCCAGAAGTTGTAACTCTGTTAGGTCGATCTCCTTCCCTATACTTTCTATCCCGCTGCACGTAAAAGAACCATTCTTTCTCTCCAATGGAAGCCAAAGCTGGAAGTTCCCAAGGATTGTATCGATAGAGATCGATGGATGTAATCAATTCAAAATCGAAGTGCTGCCATTTCCACAATCTTTTCAGAATGCTGTTGTTCACTCCTAAAACCCTTGAATTCTCCTTTGGGACAGAGGTAGGCAGAAACTAGGATGAACAATTCCGCCAGCGAAGCCATATCAATTTTTGTAAGCGCAAACTCCCCATAATGCATACCAAGTCATCATCTTCAACATCGAGAAGTTGCAACCCTCCAATGTGCAGTTTATTAGGACTCCTATTGTACCGTGATTCATGATCATGAGCCTTCCTGATTTCCCTTACCAGTTCTTTAGATAATTGCAGACCATTTGTATTCTCTGCCCAACGCCAATACATATTAAACCCGCAGCTGAGCATGCTTACACATATCATGACGTCACAAAGTCAAAAAATTGATTAGGTTTTTAATATTCCGAAGTATTAAATCAAATATGGCTCTCTCAAGCATGGGCGCTAATGCTACATAGGTGGCTTTGCCTGCGAATTGACTAAATTTACTACACTTTTTTCATCTGAACTGGACGTCATGGGTGACCAGGAACGAAGGCCAGCGGGCAGAGATTGGCGAAGATAACCATAGGGAAAAGAACAATGGCGATGCCAATATTGTGGCCATCGTTGTCTCATCAGGAAGCCAACAAATTGTATACAACCCCATTTCTTATGTAGTTGAGACATCTTCGCGTTGTTAGCTAGGCAGGGCGTCGTCGTTCCAGCCAAATTTCGTCATAAAGGAATGAACGCGTGATTGAGTTTTTTACCTTTTTCAATTCAGTTCTACGAAATCTCGAAGAAGCTATAAAAGCGTTCTAATGATAATCAAAGCCAAGCTACAGATTCAACGATTTTCCATATGGGTGACTGCATTTAATTAGACTATAAAGTTCTCTGTTTGCAATCCGACTCTTTGGGGCAATGAAAATCAATGAGCTCATCCACATCCATAGTTTTCAGGGCTGCCTTCTTTTTCCTCCTCAACATGGTCGTAAGATGCCTGTAAACAATTTCTTCACATGGAATGGTAAGTCCCATTTGGTATTCAAAGCAATATTCTTTCTCCACTTTCTCCAGTGATTCCCTGAACACTGAATGATTCAAATAAGTGGTGGGAATGATAAATCTACTTCGTTCACTGCCAACATAAGCTGCACAATGCCCTTTGGGAACATCTTTTGAAAGATCAGTGCCTGATTGCATGATCTAAATGCCAAACACCTGCTCTTCTTCGGAGAAAGTACAGTCCCAACTGCTTTATGGGCATTGGCAAACCTGTGAATCGGTTTCGTTATCTCCATCAGAAACAGTGCCCGAGGCTTCCCCATCTTTTCTGTTACTGAATTCAAAACAAATCAATTACAAATCAATTCGAAAGATGAGTTCTAAGATGAGTTCTCTCTATATATCACAAATCAGAAGGAGAAAATAAGGTATTTGCTTCTGTGTATATAGTAATCTAGGGTGTTGTAGATAGC
The DNA here is from genome assembly GCA_009831015.1 of Picea engelmannii. Lineage (NCBI taxonomy): Eukaryota > Viridiplantae > Streptophyta > Pinopsida > Pinales > Pinaceae > Picea > Picea engelmannii. The sequence continues at coordinate 15,809 of ML844309.1, read as the reverse complement.
GTTGTCTCCAGAAATTACTCCACCACAATAATGTGTAACAACAACAGCTAGACAGGGGGGCCATGAAGCTGTGTTAGACATTAAACACCTAATCCCCATTACTGCAAAGCCTCAAATACTTGTCAAAAACTCAAAACAAGCATATAGTAGAAGAAACATGAATAATTAAAATCGATGAAAATGGTCGTCTAGACTCCCAGCTGAAGAAGATCTATGATCATTCTCAAACACATTTGGATGAAAACAATAAGTAGAGCAAATTTTTAATATCTGTTACAACAGATGGCACCACTTGTACTTGGCATTGGACTTATGTAAAACATCCTGAACCTGTCGAAGGATGTGTTGGATCCGCTCAATGAACCGGGTGGCTATGTCAACTTCAGCTGGAGCAGGTGACGTGTCGACCGAGGTGGACGCAAGGGGTAGTGCAACATCCATGGGACCCAATGGTTGGAATCCCAACCCCACCTGAAAGGGGTTGTGGCCGGTTGAGCTATATATAGATCGGTTGTAGCTATGTTGAACATAGGGAAGACTCTCATCCCATGTGCGGGGGTTCTTGTAATTGTATATGCACAAGATATGCACGATCATCCGATTGATGACCTCGGTTTGGCCATTTGTATCGATGTGGAAGGCAATGGATTTGGTGAGCTTGGTGTCTAGCCGTGACCAGAGGTTCGACCAAAATGTGTTGAGGAAACAATTGTCCCGATATGAGACAATGGTTTATGGGATTCCAAAATGTACCCACACTCTTTCAAAGAAGATCTTGGCAGTGGCCTCCATTGTGATGCTTTTCTTATAGGTGGCCAGAATCACCATCTTGGAAAAGTGATCAACAACCACAAAAATACAGTCTTTTCCCTGCTTGGTGTACATGAGGCACGACATGTAGTCCATTGAGATGGATTCCCATGGCTTGTCAGGAGTAGGAAGAGGGGTGTATAGGCATTGTTTCTTAGTGGTCTGTTTGGAAATAACGCAGGCAGTGCAAGAACTGATGTACTTGCAGAAATCTTGTCGCAGTTTCGACTAGTAGAAATGTTGTTGTAGCACTGCCACTGTATTTTCGATGTCGAAGTGTCCTGCCACTCGACTGTAGTGGGATTCCTAGATCAGCTTCGCTCACTTTCTTGATGGAACACAAATATGGCCCAGATGGCATAACAGTCCGTCCTAAAGATGGAAATTAGCGACAACTGAGTTTGCGCCCAATATTTGGAAGGTGGTGGCGAAGTCAGGGTCTATCTCATAGAGGTGGGACCATCTGGATGTCTCGTGGCCGCAAGAGTCTAGCACCGTGGTGAGTGTCATGATTGGAGTTCGGTTGAGGCAATCAATGAATCGGTTGGTACTTCATGTTTTATACTTGATGTTGAGGTGGAACTGCTGCAAGTATGTGGACCACTTCCGATGGTGGTAATTCTACAATTTTCCTTGCATCTGCATGAACTGCAGTGGCTTATGATCAACATGAATGATTGTCTCCTTCCCAAGAATGTAATTCCTCCACTAGTGGAAGGCTTGTACAATGGAGTACATTTATTTGTCATAAGTAGGGTACTTACAGATGACATATGATAGTGTCTCACTATTATAGGCCACAGGGTGGCCGTGCTGAGTGAGAACTGTGCCCACAATATAATCTGAAGCATCTGTCTCGATCTCAAAGGGTTCTTGCAAGTACGATGATGAAAGTACTGGGGCTGAGCACAAGCACTGATTCAAATCATTGAACACTTTCTATTGGGACATACCCCACACAAATTTTTCCTTACCACCACCCCTGGTCACTTGGTTGAGGGCCCATGCAATATGGGAGAATCCCAACACGAACCTGCGATAGAAATTGACAAGGCCTAAGAAGCTTCAAAGCTCAATGAGTGTGGTTGGGGCTAGCCATTCATGGATGACCTGGATCTTGGCTGGATCCACATGCACATCATGCTGATCAACAATTTAGCCGAGGTAGTGGACCCTGTCCATGCCGAAGGAGCATTTTTCCAAGTTGGCATATAGTTGGTGCTGTCGCAGGGTGTGAAGAACATGTTGAATATGTTGCAAGTGTTCCACCCAAGTCTTGTTGTAGATGAGGATGCCATCCAGATACACCACTACAAAAGTATTGGTGAAAGTTCATAGGATATCGTCCATCATCCGCATGAAAGTTGTTGGAGCATTTGTCAAACCAAAGGGCATGACTAGACATTCAAAAAGACCTTCTTTTGACTTGAAGGCGGTCTTCCATACATCTGTTTGCTATATTGGGACCTAGTGGTAGCTAGACTTCAGATCAATCTTACTGAAGTATTTGGCCCTCTTGAGATGATCAAGGAAGTCATCGATTCATGGAATCGGGTACTAGTTCCTGACTGTGATTTTATTTAGGGCTCAGTAATCAATGTAGAGTCGCTAGGTCCCATCTTTCTTCTGCACCAGCACGATTGGGCTCCCACAAGGCAATGAACTGGCATGAATGTGCCCCTTGTGGAGCAGTTCTTGGATTTGTCGCTTTATCTTCTCATTCTCTAACAAAGAGTGGTGGTAGACTGGCCCATTGGGTAGTGGTGCACCAGGGGTTAGATCGATGGGATGCTTGACCTAATAGTGAAAAGGTACCCCGGTAGGTGAGGAGAAGATATCTTTGTATTATTCCACGACCTTATCCACTTGCTTCTACTGTGTGGAGAGGTCAGTCGTGGAGGCCCTGGATGTGGTTGCAATATTTTGATCGCTCTGAGAGATGACCTTCTTGCATTTCTTGGAAGAGATCAAGGAAATAACACTAGGTGGGATTGCTTCAGGTATCCTATACAATTTTCTGCTCGAAGTAATAATAACACTATGGGGCCTAGACTCGTATACAACATGATGTTTCCATAAATAAGGTTGGCCCAAAAGAACATCACAAACTTCAAGAGGAGCAACATCACACAATACCTCATCTTTGAAGGGCTTGATGCCGTACGACATGTGGCACTATTGGCTGACGTGGAGACCGCTTCCTTGGTAGAGCCATCCAATGGTGTAGCTGTCGGTGGCCTACCGCCTATTCCAACTGGCTTATTTTAACAGTGTTCCAGTTTGGAAGTTTTTTTCTAGTTTTCGGGTCCCAAACTTCCGGGGTCATTTTGAGGCCCTAAACAATGTTTTTAGGGCTCACCATAGTTAGACTATAGACGAAGTCAAATTCTAATGATAACATGTGTAGTCCTCGGATAAATCTTTCCAACAGGCTATCGTGCGCCTAAAACGAAGATTGTATGCAGAAGTTACGACCCTGGGAAGTTGATGTACTAACTTACCCCAACGGGGCCCATATGACTTTTGGCGCTTCATCTCCTAGGGTTAGGTTTTTGGATGTCTAGGGTTTTGGCATTCCTTCCTATTGTTAAAAAGGCTTGGAGAGCCTCATTGTAACCATCTTCTGGCGAATGAGCATGGCCATCACATCTCTTCTCAGATATAAACCACCACCATTCTAGCAATCTTGTTTCAGTCTGCATTTTACAGTTTCAGTATATTTTCTTATTGAATAGAAACCATTTTTACTGTATCTATGTTATTGTTCTTTGTTCTGTGGGTTGGGGCTGCCCTTCTGTTTTTGTTGTGAGAGGTTCCCGGGCCCAAACTTTCGTTTCTTTTGTTTAAGCTTCTACTCGATTTTGACGACATATCGATAAGTTGCGTCCAAGGACAAGATGTCTAGAAACTCCATTTTGGCCTAGATGTATCTATGTAGACCATCGTGATACTTGAGCACTAGATGCCACTCAAAATATTTGATACCCAACTTGGTGCGCAAGGTATGGAAGATATTTGTGAACTATGGCATGACTTGGTCTCTTTCCTGCCATAGTGTGGTCCACTTTGTATATAGGTCGTCATAACTTCCGACAGGGTAGTATTGTTCCTTAATAGCATCTATGAAGGACTCCCAGGTGACCGTGACTGTAAAAAATGAGGGTTCCTCTGTTTTCTTTTTCTCACAAAAAGTATCCCACCAATCTTTGACATGGGGATCGACTTTGAGGAGCGTAAAAGTAATATTTTCTCTATTTGAAAAGTTATGGACAAAAAAATACCATTCTAGCATATTCAACCAATTTTCTACAGCATCTGCATATATCTGACCTTCAAATATAGGAATATCAAAGTTGATTTGTACCTTGAAGGGGGCGACGCCTCCTCTTAAGGAAGATGCGTCGCCTGTTGGTAGTCGCCGAAGGATTTGCGCAAAACTATAATTCATCTCATTCCTATGTTGCGTGAGGGCTTCCTCAAGCAACATTTTGAAAGGATCTCCTGTCTCGTCATCTTTCTTTTCTCCTGCCATGAGAGGTCGCTTGGGCATGCGAGAGATTTTGTCCTCAAGAGAAACAAGATCGAGACCCAATTCTTTGTACCCTGACCTCGTCGGGGACATCCATTAAGAATGACAAGGAGTAGACCACTCTAATACCACTGATCCATATTTTATAAGAAGAACGAAATAAATACAAATTATTATTATTATTAACACAGAAACACAAAGAACAATAACAGAGATACAGTAAAACCGATTTCTATTCAATAAGAAAATATGCTGAAACTGTAAAATGTGAATTGAAACAAGCTTGCTAGAATGGTGGCGGTTTATCTCTGAGAAGAGATGTGACGACCGTGCTCATTCGCCAGAAGATGGTTACAATGAGGCTCTCCAAGCCTTTTTTACAATAAGAAGGAATGCCAAAACCCTAGACACCCAAAAACCTAACCCTAGGAGATGAAGCGCCAAAAGTCATGTGGGCCCTGTTGGGGTAAGTTAGTACATCAACTTCCCAGGGTTGTAACTTCTGCATACGATCTCTGTTTTAGGCCCGTTGGAAAGGTCTATCCAAGGAATACACATGTTGTCGTCAAAATTTGAATTTGCCTACAGTCTGACTGTAGCGAGCCATAAAAACGTTGTTTAGGGCCTCAAAATGACCCCAGAATTTTGTGACCCGAAAACTAGAAAAAAATTGCCAAACTAGAACACTACTAAAATGAGCCAGTTGGAATAGGTGGTAGGCCACCGACATCCATCTGGATCAACAAAAAGGATTGAAGGAATATTTTGTTAACATTATTCCATAAGATTTACAGGTTAACAAATTTAACAAAATTACAACACCTTGGAAAATTAGGAATTGGGGATCATAAATCTTAAGTTCTTTTAATGTAGTCTTTGAGAAATTCTAATCCTCAAACGAAAAATAATAAAACAAATTTGAAATGTAAGGAAATTTTTGCAATGAACTTATATACTAAGAAGACATCCATAATTAAATATAAGCCATGCACAGATCACAAACTTAGTCTGTACATATTAAGGAACAATTGCAATGACCATAGTGCAAAGTTCTTTTACCAACATTGCAATATAATGTTAAGTTTAAAAAGTTATACAAAGGGTTAATGAAAGGCAATATTAGCTAACAAAAATTATGTTCAATCAAAGTTAATGAAAGTCGAGAATGAAAAATATGCAATCACTCAATAGATACAATTCCTACTTGAATCTTCTCC
>ML844308.1:6512-37786 GCA_009831015.1 Picea engelmannii | reverse complement strand
ATTCCCGCTCATATTTGATATATCATATGTCATTCAACAAGGTTTAGTTAAGAAAACCTAAGTCAAATAAAATCCAAAATGGATAGGTGTGAAGAGAAAATAAAAAAGTTAAAATCCAAAATTGATAAAGTTTAAGCTATTCCACCTCATTATGAGGCCAATGCCCCTAGTCTTGTGCTTAATAATGCATATCTAAAAAAAATGGACTTGATAAATGAAAGAAAGAAAGAAAGAAAGGGGTAGTAAGAAACAACGTCGAGGAAATGGTAACTAAAAGCTAGAGCTCCCTCTGAAAGGATTGCATGTTGAATTATTGAAGATTCCTAGTTCTTGAAAGCTAGCCAGACTAGACTAAAAACCTATGCATGATCTTACATTAGTTTGAGGGTCAATACATGATGTTTCATTTTCCCCTTCCACGAATTATCAACAATATCACCTATCTCTAAATTAGTGATCTAGGAAATACCTCTTGTCTTAGGATTTGTCACGTGTAATAAGGGTTAAGGTTGTCCTCCCATGGTAAAACTTAGGAAAATCTTAAAATTAACTTGTGTTATGTTGTTGTGAGAATAAAACACTATGTTTTCATCATCTCATGACTTGTCAAAATATTAGACTCGCCATTATAAGTGGGCATCTTACATTCAGGTCCATATACATGCATCGGGAGTGGAATCTATGCCTTGGGAACCATGTATTAGGCCTCAATATTTGTGTACTCGCCTTGGGGTCTATGACATTGCATTGGGATCTATGCCATTTTTCTTGGGATCTATGTACTTCACTGGGATATGTGTCACTGCATTGGGATCCACAACAATGTGTTGGACGATGACAGGGACTCCACATCATCAACTTGTGCCATATGGACCAGTGTTAGAGGGTGCACTTTCTTTAGTAGAGAAATATTCCTACACGTGTGGGTTTAAGGTTGTTGGGGTCAATTATGAGTTTGTTACACACTTGGACCAGTTGTCACAGGTTGTTATGAGTAGCTATGAGTTATCTGAGTTGGTTATGGTCTTATTTGACCACTTATCTCTTGGAGGGCCTCATTCCTTTAGCCACACAAGTGGATATTTATTGGAGCACGCAAGTTATTGTACTTTCTCTAGTGGAGTGCACCTTTTATAGCTAACTATTCTTCCACGCCATGGATTAATTCCTTGCTTCATGGAATTAATTAAGAGAGTGTACTTGTTGGGCCTTTGGTTCACCATGCATTTGACTCGTAAAGTGTTGTTATCTCATTTTTGGAAGGTTCTCTATTTATTCATTATTTTATTTGCTTGGAGTGGTTTTAGACTATGGTATTAAGGGTGCCTCTTGTATTTTTCCATGTTTTTGTTGGAGCACCTTGTATTAGCTCATAGTTTTGTATTTGCATATGGTATTCACCCACGGTTTCATGAGGCACCTTACCTATATAATGAGGGCTCATTTTCATTTGTATTTGTTGGAGAATAATGAGAAGAAGCTAGCCTTTCCTTGTAAAAATTATTGTGTAGTCTTGTTTATCTTGAGGGTTTATTTTAGGGTTGTATATTGGCAAATGCTTTGTTTTTTCAAGTATATTTAAGGAAGAAATTGTTATAAGACCATAGAATGGAACCATGCGACATTGGAGGAGTATTGTAAGATATAACTAGCTTTGTCTTACCCTATTTGATCATCTATGTTTAGGATTTAGAGCATTAAGATTGGACATCTAGGGATTCTAGGTTTTTGTTTTAGGGCTAGCATAGAGTTCATCTTGTAGCACTTGGATGTGGATTCTTAAACAACCAACCCCCTTGAGGCATTTGATATTTTTCAAAGGTTTTAAATTGATGCTCATAGTGCAATCCTTCTTTGTGCAAGTGACTCCATAGCCCAACCAAGGTAGGCACTAGTTTATTTTTAAACTTCTCCAACCACAATTTTTAAGCTTTTCTTCTTTTTTTTTATTGTTTGCAAGAAATATAGAATTTTAATTTACTATGTGTAGATAAAGATTGCAATTTTTTATCAAGTCTTTAGACCAATTCAATTAATTTAGATATAGTGGTAGGTTGGGTTTCTAATGCAAATAGTTCCATTTTCATGCTCTAATCTTTCAAACATTTTACATATTCTTGTTACATCTAATGTTTAAATTTAAAATCTTTGTGGATCTAAATAATATATGATTAAGTAGAAAAAACAATGTTCCATTTAATTAAACGAAGTCCACTTCATAATTCTATTAACGTTGGAATATATTAATAAGGGTTTAATAAATTGATGATGGTCTTACTTTAGCACTAGTTTTAAGTGTTTTCATGCTTTGATACATTGTACTCATTATATCAATGCACTAAATATCTCAATGATTTGCTCATAAGGTGCAACGTGTCATCTTGAGTATCATTAACTTGCTGGTTTATCATTTGTTCAAGCATATATGATGCTCTTTTTTAATTCTTTATAAGATCTATGGTTCACCAATGCTAATTTTGCTTTAACCATGCTAATTTTCATGAATAAGATATCTAAATGAATTGTGATTTTGATAACAATCAAGCTCGATTCTAGTGGTAGTAGCCAAAAAGATATAAAGTAGAACGTTGCTCAATAAACCTAAACCTAATCCTATTGCTTCATATTCTTATGATTGGAATTTACTACTAATTAATGATTAATGGTTTGACACATTGGTATTTAATTTACTCGAATATTTCATTGGTTGAGGGTTAAGAGTTAGTTTGTCACTCAATTTCAAAATTTTCATCTATGAAACAAATAGATGCAATAAGAGGCTCGGCGACTTGGTCTTTGGGTCTAACGTTGAGCTCTTCTTGATCTGGTAAGATTTTTCTACACTTTGATGATTTGGAATCAAAATTGGGATATTTCTGATTTTAAAGGCTAAATTGATCATACACAGATTCTTTAAGATTAAGTAGTACTTTATTTGACACACACTTATGCAATGTATCAACTGCAATTAATGTTCAATGATTAGCATTTAGAGTGCTCAAGTTATATTTCATCATCGAAATTTCATGTGACTTGAGGATCTATTTCATCATCGAAATTTCATGTGACTTAGGATCTATTTATGTGCAACATTTTCTCACCTATTTTAAAGGAAATCTCTATTTATTGTTATTCTTCTTAGAAGTTAATGACAAATCCAAATATGTCCTCAAGGCTAAAAACAATAATTCATGACTATTAGACATAAACATTGATTACTTACTGTAAGGATTTATATTCTGATACACTTAGTATATATTTTTTTTAATTTGATGTACATCTAAGTCGGGCACTCAACGCTTTAATGGTTCCTTTTTTTTTAAAACTGATCTCATTTTGGGTTTAAGATATTCTCTGCCACTAATACTTTGGGACTACTTAAATATTGGTTCTATTCATAACATTATATTTTTTAGGACAATATTTTTGCTACACACTCTGATTACTTTTTTTAATATGTGTTTTTGAATACGCTTTCCACATGTTTAATGCATATGAAGTAACTCGTAAAAATGGAAAAATATGTGTGGATGCCTTGCAATGGGTTTGAACATATAAATGTTGGGTTATATTAATACTTTGGGACTACTCAAATATCAGTTCTATTCATAACATTACATTTTTTAGGACAATATTTTTACTACACTCAAATTACTTTTGTGAATACCCTTTCCACATGTTTAATGCATATGAAGTAACTCGTAAATATGGAAAAATATGTGTGAATGTCTTGCAATGGGTTTGAGCATATAAATGTTGGGTTATATGAATTTGAGTGTACCTTAAATCCTTTTAATATCGTGGAATTTATATCGTGATATTTCATGACTCATTGCTCTAAGTGATCTATTTATCTTTGAAGTACACATTGTGATAACTCAACCAACATTGTATTTACACATTTAATGTCTCACATTTACTTTATTTTCAGCATGTGCAAGTAAATTCATCACTGATAATCCATGGTCAATTAGTGGTAATACTTTAAGGTTTGTGGCACCTAATGATTTGGTACACTTTAACCGTTAATTTGCAATCTCAAGATCATGCCTAATTCATAATCGTTGAAGGTAATACTACACTAATCAACACTCCACAATTTTGATAATAGTTGGTTATAATGTTTATTCTTTAATGTTTCATTTACTTTGAAGGTATAATTGAGCAATTCTTGTGGCAATGTTAAGAAAATTTGGCCCTTACTTGAAGATTGTCATTACATACTTAGTCATTTCCATCATTTAAACACAAGTTCATAATTTACTCTTAATCCACATATGAAACTTGTGTTTTATTGGTGATTGATCAAATAATTAACTTCTATACTTCATTTTGTTTCAAGTAAGTAGTTGGGTTAATAATTCACACTCAAGCTAAGTTGATTGAAACCACTCACGCTTCTACAATGATACTAGCTAGATTGACCATAGGGATTCCCCACTAGACTAAGATACCTCTTTCCATAGTCTGAAGTGTGGGGCAAGGCCACCAAGGTGACAATGGGTGGCTTGATTGAGAGTTTCCTTTAGGCTCTCCCATTGAGGTTAGGACTTTTCCTCCTATGTGAGAATTTGATCCATAACATTTTGCGCCATTACCAGGGATAAAGTCCATTCCCTAGTTATTAGAAGTTGCTTCAACACTTTGATGAATAGGATTCAAAGATTTATCTACTTTACTTATTTGGCAACTCCATTGAGGGGAAGAAGCCCTTTTCCCTATATATTTTGAAGACTTTTTGAATGGGTGAATCAAACAACGATTAGAGGCATCAAGTTCAACTCGGTGACTCCAATCTACTCCAATTTGGTATAAGAAGCATGAAATCATAGTTATAATATTGGAATAACTTATGCGCTCCTCTTAATTTCTTAGGTATTATGAGATTTCCAAATGAAGTTTATGACTTAGATTTGCTTCATTCCATTGGATTTTTCCATGGATATCATGATTCAATTTATTGACATTATTATTCATTCATTAAAGCTATAGTAAAATTTAAAATTTCCCATGAAGATGTTTGGATGAGAGCTTTTCTATGCACATTTGTAGGCAAGGCATTGGACTAGTTTAGTGATCTAGGTAAAAGGAAAATTTCTTCATTTGAAGATTTCTTGAAGTTATTCCTGAAACATTGGCAAACTTACTATGAAGAGAAGGAATATGAAGAACTTGTTAAAAGTTTCACGGTAGTCCTACCCAGACAACAAGACAAAGAGGGTGAAATCATTGAAATCATTGAGGATCGAGGGATTAAAGAGACCCCTTAAATCACTTGAAAAAAGTATAGATTAAGAGTCTTCTTATGGTCTCATTGAAGAACAAAGGTCACCTCATGAGAACTTTGAATATCAAACCGATGCAGAAGACCCTAAAAAATAAAATGTATCCACCAAACAAGAACGGATGGGGTACTTAGATATTGGATTGAGATTTTCCATGAAAGGAAAAGATAAATAGCTTTGTTCCTTGTGTTTCAAAGATGTTGGCCCTTGGTCATGTATTAAGGAAGAAAGCGAAGATTAAGGAAGAAGAAAGACAAAGTATGAAGTGCATGGAAGGCACACGAACCGAGGAAGGGTCGAAGTGGTTAAAGAAGCATAAAAGAAGGAACGAAGTAGAGGAAAGCAAATCATTGAAAGAGAAGATCAAGGAAGACAAAGAAGCAAAGAATAAATATTGTGGACAAGTCAACAAGCAGAAGAAGACACTAATGGGTGCTTTGGAGCACCTCATGGAGAAGAAGGAAGAACAGGTCGGCGAAGTCCTTAAAATGATGGTTATGTGGACCCATGGGTTTTGGCACAAAATCAGACCCAGGGTTCAACTCTAACAACGCACCAACAAACCCTGACTATTGGCCCTTACGGCAACACCTGCAAAGCAGATGAAGTCTCACTTGAAGTAGCAATAGGGGGGTTGTAGGACACAGGTGTCTACAACCAAAGGAAATGCAATATGATTCCAAAACAACAACGCAAAATAGCCTAGGGATTCTTAACAGTATTATGCTTAACTTCGCAAAATAAGTTATATCTTCTTATATTCGACAGGAAAAATAATAGTGCAATAATAGTGTAAAAGGTAGTAAATAACAAAGCATCAACCACATGGAACAATAAGATTTTACATGGTTCACCCTCTCCCTAGGGCTACGTCCACATAACTTTGTTTATTGATAGAATAGATGAATATATACAGTTCTATCTGCGCACTCAAATGTAGATCCTTCTCTCTCTTCCTCTTTATTTCCTATCCCTGCTCACCCAGCTGCAGAGTTGATCTTCACACCCAGTTGAAGACCGAAAATATAAGAATTCCCTAAAGCATAACACCTGTACATCTCAACACCACTCTCCTCTCTGATCTCAACTCTTCTAAACCTTTATTTATACATTCCATGACTCTTAGAAAACCTTGGACCGAGGCCCAAGTGTCAAAACCCATGGGTTCACGTAACCCTCATTTTAAGGACTTTGTCAACCTGTTCTTACTTCTTCTCCACGAGGTGTTCCAATTCACCCATTAGTGTCTTCTTTTGCTTGTTGACTTGTCCATGATCTATCTTCTTTGTTGCTTTCTCTTCCTTGATCTTCTCTTTCAACGGCTTGATCTCTTTTACTTTCTTCCTTCTTTTATGCTTCTTTAACAACTTCGACGCTTCCTCAGTTTGTGTGCCTTTCGCACACTTCATACTTTGTCTTTATTCTTCCCTAATCTTCACTTTCTTCCTTAATACATGACCAAGGGGCAACAAAATAAATCCTTCATTAGAGTTGGGGGTTGAAATGTGCACTAAAATAAAAGACAATGATTCCCTTTGAACTTATTAAGATAAAATAAATCCATCCAAATGAAGATAATGATTTGATGAATCACTTCCCTTATCAAAAATTTGAACCTTGTAATCCATCCCTTGATAATTTTTAAAGGGTAGAGTTTGAAGAAGGATTAGTGGAGTTTCCCTCATTCCATGAAGAAGATGATGACCTTGATGTTGAAAACATTGTTGACTTCTTCCACATTGAAAGACACAAATGGGATACAACGTGTATTTACTTTGAAGGGTATCCCATTTATGAAATTGACCAACATAGATCCATCTTAAACCTAGATCTATCAAGCACCGAAAATGTTGAAAAACAATTGTTTTTTTAATTGAGTCATCTTTGTTTTTATTATTATTTTTATTCATTGTTATTGTTATTGTTATTGTTATTATTTGTTATCTAACATATCTAACGCCTTAATATATCCCCCATATTGGGTTGTAGAGCACCTCACTACTCTTAGTGAAATAATGAGGATGAAAATGAGATTGGTGAACTTGGACACTATGAAGAGTTTAACTTAGAAACATTTAATGAAAAATCTAATGGTTTAAGTCTTGAATAACATGGAGTGAATTGTTCCCCTCTGTTGGAAAGGATAAGTTGTGAATAGGTTATCATAGATGTGGAAAATTTCTTGCCTTATGTTCTAAAAAGATTAACCTTGAGTCATGATTTTCCCCATTCTCCTTCCTTACCTTTGATTGAAAGTGGCATGGAAAGCCAACAATATTCATGCATATTCCAACTGGAGCCACCTTCAAAGTCCCTTCTTAGTTATTTAATAAGTGAAATCAATGGGTTGGCATATACCTATAATGAAAAGAATGATTTCATCAACCTTATTGACATTTGGATGGATGAAATTTGTGTAAGTGATAACCAACCTTGGCAAGATGTTGGCCTTGTTCTTAGTGATGATGATCTTACCTTGGTTCTAAGCATATAAGTGTTAAATATTCCACCTTGTGCCCATGTGATATTTAATGTGTCCATGTTTTTCTTCATAACTAAATAGAAGGGAAAGTCTCATGATGATAATTACCTCATCAAGTGGTTGCACTGGATCTATGACTTCACCTAACAGCCTTAGTCCCTAGTTAGCCTATAGAATTAGAAAATAATAATTTCCTTTCAATGGTAGTTTAGGTTGCTTGTGTGTTTATTTACATGCATTTATCTTAGAATAGTTACATGTTTTCATTAGATTTAGAAACAATTTGATTTTTTGCAAAGTAGTTGTTTACTAGGGTGGTAGATTTTCCCTGCTCAACTTTCATTGACACTTTGAACAAGTTTAGATATGTGTAGATCATAAGCTTGAGTGAGATTGTGGAATTCTAATACACTCTTAGTTTAAGAGTGCATGTCCCTAAGTAGGAGACATATGTTTCCCCCTCATGGGTAACTGCTTCTAGAGGCACCCTCTCAAGGGGTGTGATGTTGTTGCTTACATGAGCTCTCTTGTAGAGATAGCCTCTAAAATTTTTCGAACCAAAGTAAGTGTGCCACTAATAGAAATCCATCTTGTGTACCAAAAAGTGATTATTTTCACAATTTTATTGAATAACCATAACCAATTCATGTAACCATACTCATTTGGCTTTAGATGAAAGCCCAAATATTTAAACCCTAACTAAAAATCCACCAGTTGGAAGGGTAAGAAAAAATTTATAGTGTTTTGATGACCCTCCAACACTTTATGGAAATTTAAAGAGGAATTATTTTTTATGACCTCCATCCCCTTGACCTTATAATATAGAGAAAAAACACAATAAATTTGTGTTGCATCCTTCAAGGAACTGTCACCAAGTAGAAGGACATCGTCCACAAATAGTAGATGTGTTGAAAAATTAGTGCTCAACATCTTTAGACCTTTGAGACATTCATCATTGTATTCATGACTTACACATCTAGAGAAATTGAAAAGGTGATAGGGGACACCCCTACCTCAGTCCCCTAGGAGACTAGAAAAGAGTAGCAAATCTAATAATAAGGATGGCAAAAGAGATAGATAAAAAAAACATCCTTCCACCCAATCAGCAAAAGCACAAGAGAACCCAACATGAAGCATCATCAACCTAAGATAATACTAATCAACCTTATTATATACCTTAGGTAAGTCTATTTTTATAATAAAAAGGGACTTCTTCCTTACCTTGATAATATAAATACCTTCTTGTGCAATACCTATAGCCTCGTGAATTTGTGTGGTATTAAGAAAACCAAATTGCACAATTGAGATCGCAGGCAAAATTACATGGTTGAGTATTTTAACAATAATCTTAGAAATAATCTTATGTGCCACATTCCATAAAAATAAGCATGTGTTTCCTCCTAAAAGGTCGCAAGTTCAAATCCAGAGGGGGTGGAGTATGTATACCTCCATAGACTTTAGCAGTCAAATTGTTAGGTAGATGGGGTCCCTTGTCCCACAAATAAGGGGATTGCATACACTAATTTGGTGTCTGGCTTGGTTATGAAATTAAAATTAGATTATTATTATTATTATTATTATTATTATTTTATTAGGTCTAAAATCATAAAAAACAAATCAGGGATATCTTTCTTTGGGATCAAGGCTAAAAAATTAATATTTGTTTCCCCAAGTACCTTACTCGTTGCTTTGGATTCCTCGAAAACCTGCAACAAATATTTCTGAAACAATTCAAAGAAGCCTTCAAATAATTTAATGGATCACCCATCAAAACCAGGGCTTTTGTGTGTTTGGAATGATTCAATAATTCCTTCTAACCAAATGATTATGATCTCTCTCATAAGAGAAATGTTTTGATCCTTATTTACAAAACTTAGAAAAAATGTTGCCATTTGAATTATCTCATCAATATTTTATCCAAGAGGTTCCTTTTAAATTTATATAAAACTATTTTTTCTAACCTCAACCATCTTAGTGAACCCATGAACTTGCTCTCCCACCTCATTCTTAACAGACTAGATGGTATAGATATTTTTCCTCATATTTGCATAGTTGTGAAAAAAATAAATTGTTTTCATTACCCTGAGCTACCCAAGTTGCTTTGCATTCTTACCTACACTTTTCTTCGTCTAGTGAAACAAATCTTTCTTTGATGCTTCCAAATGCTTTACATTCCTTGACGTATATTCATTGAAAATTCCATTCAAGTTAGATTTGAAAATGTTAAAAATATTGTCTTCCAGCATCCAAATGTGCTCTTGTGAATCCTTGAATTTGGCTTTGGCCCACTAGATGGTTTTTCATTTTACTCTCTTAACATCATCACTGAATTGAAACATAGAAAATTCCTCTAACTAAGTGTCCATATGTTTACATTCACTATGAACCAAATCTTTGAATTTGGAATCCTTCAACCAATGAGAGTTGAATTTAAAAAACCCACAAATCAAAGTTGAATTTAAAAATATTTTCAATCCTTTTTCCTCTCCTAAAATTTTGCTACCTTTCTCCTCCCCCTGGTTTCCCCTTCTCCCTCAAAAACAAATTCCCCCTCCTCTCCAATTCCAACCCTCTCTTCCTTTTCCTTCTCTCTCGAATCCTCCCCATCCTTCATTTTCCCATCTACCTTGTCCTTTATCATAAATTCATAGCAACCCCAACCACAAATGAGATATTTTGTTATTAAATGTTACATTTCTTAATTCAAAAGGAATAAATAAATAAATGATAAAATATAATTAATTCAATAATTAACTGACTTGGATAAATTAATTATTTAATCAATTAATTAACTTTTAATACCTTAATAACTTAATTTACCTTACAAAACTCGAGCCCCACAGACACAGGCTATTCAAATCAGGTACACCTCAATTCAAAAACAAGAGGAGCAGCACATCAAGCGGCAACTGGAATAAAGGCTCAAACAGGAAGAAATTATCTAGAGACAGAAATCCAGGGTTAAATGGCTCAAAGAAGGGGAAAAAAACACAAAAATTTTCCATCTCTTTATGATCCACATGCGCTTTATCAACCGCATAAAAAAGCTGGAAAATTCTCAGGGAAGCACCCTGATATCCCACCAGGACATCACACAGGAACTCACTGGATACTACTAAGACCTCCTCTCAGAGCCCCCAGAGGATCGTGCTGAGGAAATCGGAAGAGTGACAGCTAACATCCCGACACTCATTACCCAGGAACAAAATGAGGACCTCATGACTCCCATAAGCCAGGATGAAGTATATCAGGCCATACAGGAGCTACCCACGAGTAAGGCTCCAGGCCCAGACAGCTTCAAATGGACTTATTCCACTCTTGTTGGCCAATGTTAAGGGAAGAAGTTTGGAAACTGGTTGAGGAATCCCGTAGCTCTGGCAAAGTCCTCCTAACCCTCAATGACACCTTCCTCACCCTAATACCCAAAGAAGAGAGAGTCACCAATATGAAGAATTTCAGACCCATAGCGCTCTACAATGTGATCTGCAAAATTATCTCTAAAGTCAAAGCTCTCAGACTCAAACCAATCCTCCCCTTCATCATCTCAAAGGAGAAATCGGGGTATATTGAAGGAAGACAAATCATGGACAGTGTCATTCTGGTCCACGAGGTTACCCACTCGCTCAAAAGTACACGCACTCCAGGTATGTGTCTAAAGCTTGATCTCTCTAAAGATTTTGATAAACTAAGTTGGTATTACATAAGAGTTGTCTTAACAGCCTTCGGCTTCAATACCAACTGGACAGAATGGATCATGAACCTCATCACCTCAGCCTTCTTCTTAATTTTGGTTAATGGTACCCCCTCTCAACCCTTCTCTCCCTCTCGGGGAATCAGGCAAGGCGACCCTCTTTCCCCTTTTCTATTTGTAATAATGGCAAAGGGCCTAGGACATTACATAAAAGCCTCCATTGAATAAGGATCCATGTAAGGCCTCCCTCTCCATGGGCTTCAACCTACGGCCTCACATAGTCAATTTGTAGATGACACCATGCTCATGAACACCCCCATGGCCCAAGAAGTTAACAAGCTCAGCTCCATCCTCTTTGATTTCAGTGAAGCCATTGGTACTTCCTTCAACCTGGCTAAATCGCAGTTGTTCTTCTTCAACACCCCATATGCCATCTAGCAGCATATCTCCCAGATTTTATCCATTCCTGTCTACACCCTACCTACTCAATATCTGGGCCTCCCCCTTTCAGACTTGGCGGCCCGCAACCTTTCCTGGGGCTCCCTCATGCTCTCCATTTCCAATTGTCTCGGCACCTGGACCTTCTGCTCCCTCAACCTCCCAGCTAGAAATACCCTCCTAAAGTCTGTTATCCAAGCCATACCTGCCTACCTCTTTTCTGCTTTAGCTTCCCCCCAATTTGTAATAAAGAAAATTTGAAATCTACAGAGAAACTTCCTCTGGCATGGTCACAACCCAGACAAAAAATGGGCTCTAGTCAGCTGGGACAAAGTCTGCAAACCAAAATCTCTTGAAGGCCTGGGCCTTTGTGACCCTGGAAAACTCAACAATACGATGGGAGCTAAAATCTGGTGGAGATGGATCAAAACCCCCACAAAAATATGGGCCAAGCTCCGGAAAAACAAATACGCGCCAGATACTCAACAATCCCACTGGATCAGGATGTAGGACAAAATACAAGGCTCCAACATCTGGAATGCGACTTGGAGGAACATACCACTTATCTAGGAACATGCCTTCTGGAAAAACTGCAATGGGCAAAACGTCATGTTCTGGACTGACTCCTGGAAACATATGCCACCCCTCTAGTTAGAAGAAAATCTGTTGCACTATGAAAATCAGATACAAAATCTAACCACTGCCAAAGTACCCAACGTGTGGGTTCCCACCCAAACAACTCTCCCTGGAGAACCTGGAAATCCACGCATCATGATTTACAGGCAACAGAAAATTGCAACCTATAGAACTGGACGCAAGCAATCTCCCCACGAAGAATATGCACAAGCAACGATCCCAACATTCTATGATGGGGGCACTCACCTCATGGATTTTCACTCTCAAAGAAGGATATGCTCTACAGAAAGGTTTTCAATCTCTTCCAAAAGACCCCATATGGATCACAGTCTGGAAATCTAAGTTCTGGCCTAAAATCTCCATGTTCCTCTAGCTCCTTCTCCAGAACAAGATCCTAACCTGGGACAATCTCCATAAAAGGGGCTTCATTGGCCCCTCTATTTACCATCTCTGTCATTAGTAGGAAGAAACCATGGAGCACCTCCTAAATAACTGCACCATCAGTGCCGGAATATGGGACCATGCCACACAGTTCCTGCAAAGAACACATCGAGATAAAGGCAACATCATAAACACGATCAGAAATTGGGGATCAGGACCCTATAAAATCCAACTCCTAAACAGAATCTAGAAACTCCTACCAAGATTCATAGTTTGGCAACTCTGGAAAGAAAGAAACAGAAGAGTCTTTCATTCACAACCCTCCCCCCTTGCCAGCATCTAGTCCACCAATTCGCTCACACCTCTAAGAAACCCTCCAACTCCATCCTTGGACCAAAGAAGACCTCCCCACTAACCCCGCAGAGACCTCGATTTTCAATTCCTGGGGACTCACGCTCTCCTTCTCTGCTTCTCCTCCCCAGCTCCCCCCCTCTTCCCTAACTTCCATCCCTTCGATCTGGTCTCCCCCTCCACCAAGGTTTCACAAAATCAACTTTGACAAAGATTCTAAAGGAAATACATGCCCCTCTGAGGCGGGAGCAATGATAAGGGACAGCCAAGGTCGAACCCACAACATCACAGCTGAAAACCTGGGCTTCGACACCAATAACTCGGCGGAAATATGGGGTCTAATCAGAGGATTCCAACTGGCTCTGGACCACAATTTCACTTGCCTCATCATCGAAGGAGACTCCAAATTCATAATTGAGCTAGCTTCCAAAATCCTCAATGGAAGGAATCTGGAAAGGATCACACCCAGTTGGCGCCTTTTGGGCCCCCTCCACAGCTTTCAATCACTACTCAAACCCTCTCTAACTATTATCACCTCTCACATGAGGCGTGATGAAAACAGAGTGGTAGACAAACTAGTTAATGCATGAGTGGATCTCAAGCAGCAGATCACCCTCACAAACTCTAGGAGGCCCCAGAACTCGACAATCTGGACTCACTGCAAAGATCTGGCCCGAAGGGACCACCCACACCCGGATGGGGTGCCACTTGAAACGAGAAGGGGGACAGATGGCTTGGACTTGCGGGGGGATTTATTATCCCATACCGTCACCCCCACCGTAATAACTTCCCATCGCATACACCATGCGGAGAGTTAATTCAGTGCGCCTAACAGAGCTCTCGAATGAGTGATCCAGTGAGGCTTCCAGTACCAGTCACTTGCAGCAGTCTTGTCGGCCTTCAATGGCAATGGGAGAGGCATCTCTGGCTCCTCACATAGTTAGAGGCATCCCTGGCATGCATTTCTTCTTGTTTTTCACCTGGCATGCTCACCACACATAGCTCTTCATCCCTCAAGAATTTTTTGGTTTCATTTCTTGCACCATGTGCATCCTCTTGGCCTCATTTCACCACCATCGTCCCCCCACCGCCCCCTCCAACCCCCTCCACCCTCTTGTTCGTCCCATCATGCCCCGAGAGCGTGGGAAGCCCAAGCGGGGCACCAGAAAAATGAATGCCCTCACTCAGTCCACCAAACTCACTACCTCTCAACGAGATCTAATTGCTCATTTCATATGTTCCCATAGCACCACCAGGAGCACTCAAACAACCTTGCGCACTCTGAAAATGGAGACCTCGTCCTCCTCGTTTAAGACTTAGACAACCTTACGCAATCCAAAAATGGAGACCCCATCCTCCTCGGTGAACTCTCCATTGTCGCCTCTGCATTATCACATTATCACTGTGAAGGAAGAGGTGCCTCCTCCGCCTTTGCACCCAAGCCTTGTCACTGTCAAAGAGGAGGTGCCACCTCCAATTTTCCATTGATCTGGATTATTTTCAGCACGAAATGAGAGCGGAGATATAATAAAGAAATGCCAAGAGATATTGCAGATATTCAATAATATAACAGAAATGTATTAGAGATGCAACCATAAACACAAATATACAGTAATACACGATTTCTATTAATCAAATAAATGTACAGAGACTGTAAAAATACAGAGTGAAGACTCGCTAGAATGGTGGCAGCTTATCTCTGAGAAGAGATGTGACAGCTACTCGCATTAACAAGAAGATGATTACAATGAGGCTCTGAAGGCATTTTTACAATAAGCAGGAATGCCGAAAACCCTAGACATCCAAAAACCTAACCCTAGGAGATGAAGCGCCAAAAGTCATGTGGGCCCCGTTTGGGTAAGTGAGTACATCAACTTCTCGGGGTCGTAAATTTTGCATACGATCTTTGTTTTAGGCGTGTGATAGCTTGTTGGAAAGGTATCGTCGAGGAGATTCATTTTGGGGGCTCAATCATGTCTTTGGATATCATTGAGAAACTCTATCTCGAAAAACCTTCATTTGGGCCCTCAAAATGGCCCTAGAAGTTAAAACCTGCTAAAAATAGTAAATTGTTAAAATTGTCAGAAAATTGTTTTGACCCATTTGGAAAAGGTGGGTGGCCACCAATATCCACCTCGATCAATCCTTCCACCTTAGGAAGCAATGGTCTCCATTGCGTTGAGTTCTCGGGGGAGAGGGAAAAGCGTTTGTTGAAACTGCATCTTGGTGAGATGCTTGTCTTGTTGGAGACGTCACGCTGCTCGGTTTGTGGAAATCTGTCACGAACCTGTTGAGGTTGAGGCTATTCAACAAGTTGAGATACATGAGAGGACTATGTGCAGAAGGAATCTTTTCACTTTACTGCAGCCTTGTCGACCTGCTTCTATTGGATAGAAGGTGCTTGGGGCAAGGCTGTAGTGGTTGTAGTGTCCTTTTGTTCTCCTTTTGAACAGATTGCGAAGAAGCTAAATTTTTCAGTATGAGATACTACCTTGCGACACTTCTTAGGTGGAACAGTAGTCGAAACTACCTCTGGTATTCTGTAGAGATGACCCCCCAAAGTAACAATGACACTACGAGGTCGAGACTCATAAACAGCATGGCGTCTCCACATATATGGTTGGCCCAAGAAAACATCACAGAGATCTAGTGGGGCAACATCACATAATACCTCATCCTTGAAGGGTTGGATGATGTATGACAATCTGCACTATTGGTTGACATGGAGATCTCGTCCTTGTCGAAGCCACCCGATGTTGTATGGTTGCGGGTGTGGTGTTGTCGACAACCCCAACTTTTTGACGACCTCTGTTGAGATGAGGTTTTTCTGGCTTCCATTATCAACAATAAAATGCAGCGAGGTCCCCTTCACCCACATCTGTGAATGAAAAAGGCACTCCCCATTTTCAAGATCTGTTGGTTCTTCTGGTTGAATAGATGCGGTCGCGACAATAGCAATGGGGTCTGCGTCAATGATCTGTCCTTTACCAGTGTTTTCAGAATCAGATCATGAATCAGGGTTTGGCTCCTTGTCTTTGATCTCGGCCACCAATGACTGTTTTGAGCGACATTCATCGATGTTGTGCCAGGGGATTTTGTGGAAATCACACCATTTTCCGGTGTCCTTCTTTGCTTCCCGTGACCCTTCTTTTCCTGTGTCTTGGACTGGTTTTCGGGAAACTGTTTGTTAGGGCCGTCTTTTTCATACTTTGGTTGTTACGAATTTGCAGACCCAAATTCCCATTTGTTCTGGTGCCTAAATTTCTGCTCAATTTTAACAGCATATTGATAAGCAGTACCGAGTGATGAGATGTCCAGAAAATCCATTTCAGTCTGGATGTATCTGTGTAGAGCCCCACGGTATTTCAGAACCAAATGTCGCTCGGAGTCTTTGATACCCAAATTGGTGCGCAAGGTATGGAAGGTATTGGTGAACTCTGGAACTTCTTGGCCCCTCTCTTGCCGCAATGTGGTCCATCTCATGTATTGGTCCTCATAGTTGCCAACAGGGTGGTAATACTGTTCTTTTACCGCATCCACAAAAAAATCCCAAGTGGGATCAGCCCCATATATTCCAGACTCCTCTGTGGAACTTTGCTCCTAGTAAGTTTCCCACCAATGTTTGACATGAGGGAGAGCTTTAAGGAGTGCGAAGGTGATCTTTTCTTTGTTGGAAAAATTGTGAACAGAGAAATAACCTTCTAGCAGAGTTAACCATTTTTCTAGGGCTTCTGCATCTATCTGTCCTTCAAATACAAGAATATCAAAGTTAATTTGTACCTTGAAAGGTGAGGTGCCTCCAAAGTGGTCGCTTGATGAAGATGCGCCTGATGCTATCGACAGGCGTTGAAGTATGTGGGAAAAATTCTCCATCATTTCGTCCCTCTATCGTGTGAGAGCTTGCTCAAGCAATAGATTGATAGGATCATCTGCTCCGTCGTTTTTCTTTTCTTCCTCCATTGAGGGTTTCTTGGGTGTGCGAGAGCGATTGTCTTCAAGAGAGAAAAGCTCGAAACCCAACTTGATATACTCGGACCTCGTCGGGGAGATGCACTAAAAAAATGATCAAGAGCAACCTGCTCTGATACCACTGATCCGGATTATTTTCGGCACGAAATGAGAGCGGAGATATAATAAAGAAATGCCCAGAGATATTGAAGATATTCAATAATATAACAGAAATGTGTCATAGATGCAACCATAAACACAGATATACAGTAATACACGATTTCTATTAATCAANAACCCTAGGAGATGAAGCGCCAAAAGTCATGTGGGCCCCGTTTGGGTAAGTGAGTACATCAACTTCCCGGGGTCGTAACTTTTGCATACGATCTATGTTTTAGGCGTGTGATAGCTCGTTGGAAAGATATCGTCGAGGAGATTCATTTTGGGGGCTCAATCATGTCTTTGGCTATCATTGAGAAACTCGATCTCGAAAAACCTTCATTTGGGCCCTCAAAATGGCCCCAGAAGTTAAAACCTGCTAAAAATAGTAAATTGCCAAAATTGTCAGAAAATTGTTTTGAGCCATTTGGAAAAGGTGGGTGGCCACCAATATCCACCTAGATCAATCCTCCCTCCTTAGGAAGCAATGGTCTCCATTGCGTTGAGTTCCCGGGGGAGAGGGAAAAGCGTTTGTTGAATCTGCATCTTGGTGAGTTGCTTGTCTTGTTGGAGACATTGCACTGCTCGGTTTGTGGAAATCTGTCACGAACCTATTAAGGTTGAGGCTATTCAACAAGTTGAGATACATGAGAGGACGATGTGTAGAAGGAATCTTTTCACTTTACTGCAACCTTGTCAACCTGCTTCTATTGGATAGAAGGTGCTTGGGGCAAGGCTGTAGTGGTTGTAGTGTCCTTTTGTTCTCCTTTTGAACAGATTGCGAAGAAGCTGAATTTTGCAGTATGAGATACTACCTTGCAACACTTTTTAGGTGGAACAGTAGTCGAAACTACCTCTGGTATTCTGTAGAGATGACCCCCCAAAGTAACAATGACACTATGAGGTCGAGACTCATAAACATCATGGCGTCTCCACATATATGGTTGGCCTAAGAAAACATCACAGACATCTAGTGGGGAAACATCACATAATACCTCATCCTTGAAGGGTTGGATGATGTATGACAATCTGCATTGTTGGTTGACACGGAGATCTCGTCCTTGCCGAAGCCACCCGATGTTGTATGGCTGCGGGTGTGGTGTTGTCGACAACCCCAACTGTTTGACGACCTCTGTTGAGATGAGGTTTTTTTGGCTTCCATTATCAATAATAAAATGCAGCGGGGTCCCCTTCACCCACATATGTGAATGAAAAAGGTGCTCCCCCTTTTCAATTTCTGTTGGTTCTTCTGGTTGAATAGCTGTGGTCGTGACAATAGCAATGGGGTCTGCATCAATGATCTGTTCTTTACCAATGTTTTCAGAATCAGATTCTGAATCAGGGTTCGGCTCCTTGTCTTTGATCTTGGCCACCAATGACTATTTTGAGCGACATTCATCAATGTTGTGCCAGGGGCTTTTGTGTAAATCACACCATTTTCTGGTGTCCTTCTTTGCTTCCCTTGACCCTTCTTTTCCTGTGTCTTGGACTGGTTTTCGAGAGACTGTTTGTTAGGGCCGTCTTTGTCATACTTTGGTTGTTGCGGATTTGCAGACCCAAATTCCCGTTTGTTCTGGTGCTTAAATTTCTGCTCAATTCTAACAGCATATCGATAAGTAGTACCAAGTGATGAGATGTCCAGAAAATCCATTTCAGTCTGGATGTACCTGTGTAGAACCCCACGGTATTTCAGAACCAAATGTCGCTCGGAGTCTTTGATACCCAACTTGGTGCGTAAGGTATGGAAGGTATTGGTGAACTCCGGAACTTCTTGGCCCCTCTCTTGCCGCAGTGTGGTCCATCTCATGTACTAGTCCTCATAGTTTCCAACAGGGTAATATTGTTCTTTTACCGCATCCACAAAAAAATCCCAAGAGGGATCAGCCCCATATATTCCAAACTCCTCTGTGGAACTTTTCTCCTAGTAAGTTTCCCACCAATGTTTGACATGAGGGAGAGCTTTAAGGAGTGCGAAGGTGATATTTTCTTTGTCGGAAAAATTATGAACAGAGAAATAACCTTCTAGCAAAGTTAACCATTTTTCTAGGGCTTCTGCATCTATCTGTCCTTCAAATACAGGAATATCAAAGTTAATTTGTACCTTGAAAGGAGAGGTGCCTCCAAAGTGGTTGCTTGATGAATATGTGCCTTATGTTATCGGAAGGCGTTGAAGTATGTGGGCAAAATTCTCCATCATTTTGTCCCTCTGTTGCGTGAGAGCTTGCTCAAGCAACAGATTGATAGGATCATCTGCTCCGTCATTTTTTCTTTTCTTCCGCCATTGAGGATTTATTGGGTGTGTGAGAGTGATTTTCTTCAAGAGAGACAAGCTTGAGACCCAAATTTCTATACTCATACCTCGTTGGGGACATGCACTGAAAAAACGATCAAGAGCAACCTGCTCTGATACCACTAATCCAGATTATTTTCGGCACGAAATGAGAGCGGAGATATAATAAAGAAATGCCCAGAGATATTGCAGATATTCAATAATATAATAGAAATGTATTAGAGATGCAACCATAAACACGGATATACAGTAATACATGATTTCTATTAATCAAAGAAATGTATAGAGACTATAAAAATACAGAGTGAAAGACTCGCTAGAATGGTGGCAGCTTATCTCTTAGAAGAGATGTGACGGCTACTCACATTCGCAAGAAGATGATTATAATGAGGCTCTGAAGGAATTTTTACAATAAGAAGGAATGCCAAAAACCCTATACATCCAAAAACCTAACCCTAGGAGATGAAGCGCCAAAATTCATGTGGGCCCCGTTTGGGTAAGTGAGTACATCAACTTTCCGGGGTCGTAACTTTTGCATACGATCTTCGTTTTAGGCGTGTGATATCTCGTTGGAAAGGTATCATCGAGGAGATTCATTTTGGGGGCTCAATCATTCCCTTAGGATTTCATTGAGAACCTCAATATCGAAAAACCTTCATTTGGGCCCTCAAAATGGCCCCGGAAGTTAAAACCTGCTAAAAATAGTAAATTGCCAAAATTGTTAGAAAATTGTTTTGAGCCATTTGGAAAAGGTGGGTGGCCACTGATATCCACCTGGATCATGCATCTAGGCCCAAGATCGGTGAACGTGACAGTGCCACCCTTAGAGGTGCGCCTCCCCACTGCCACTAGCCTTCTCGCCCCCCCAGTTCTCAGGCCGGGTGAGCCTTACTACGGGGATGGGAGATGTATCGTGGAGGAGGAAATCCCTTTAAGATGGAAATTGACAGGTGCAGGGAAGGATTCAACTACAACGGAAGACAAAGGCATGGACAAGGGAGAAGAGAGATCACACTCTGCCTATCATCTGGCAGAGGAGCATCTTGAGCTCCTCTTCGACATCCGTCAATGGTAGGACAAACAGGTGCATGGACAAGGGATCATCAACCAACAACTGGGCATGTTGCTTGAGGTATTCACAGATGTTCCAGCGCAAGCCCATCGTCCAACTTGCAAGCAAAGATTCACCCCGGCATACACCTCCCATGGATATCCAGGTTCTTCAATGGCATGACGCGGCTCACCCCAGGTCCCAGTTTTTTGTTAATTACATATATATAGTAGATAGTGATAAGATGGTTTTCACTCTCTTTTTTGGTTGTGCAATTCTCTCATTAATGGTGGCTCTGAACAAGGTCAGCCCTAGGTTAGATAAATGGAATAGGGTTCCTGTAGACACTAGCAATTCTTTGCTCAATTTTTGTAAAATATTTTTCAGACATGATAGACACATTACTGCTGGGAGCCACCTGTTATGGTTTCCCTCCTGTGGCGGAACAGGTGGTTTCCAATCGTCGCAAAGCTGTAAACTTGTGATTTAATATAAGGTCCTTCTTTTATTTACAAAATAAAAAAATTGATTTACATTACTCAATCAAATCATTAATTAACCTAATTGGGGTGTTACATACACCCACCCTTCAAGAAACTTTGTCTCGAAGTTATAATAACTTACAATACAATGAGAACAATAACATGATTCATACATCTAGATCATATAAGCACATCATTAATTTAAACATTCATAAACACTAGTGTACATGCACAAGGCATGTATGTGTAGCTAGCACATACAAAACTCGTGTGTGTACTAATGGAAATAATTAACACATCTAACGCAATTCATGTATGCTTCCAACCCAATCAGCAATGCAATTAACTTCATAAAGAATAAATCAACCTTTTAATTTTTTAATTTTTTTTGCAGAATACTTAATTATGATAATTTAGCACAAGTAATAATTACCTAGATAATTGTAATTCAATTAAGCATTTAGCAAAAAAAAAAAAAAAAATCAACACTTCTGCTATAAGATTAAAACCTCACACACTCCCAACTACGTCTAATCATCATGTCTCCCTAACCTACTTCCATCTTCCATCCCTATCCTTCCTCTGTTGGACTATCTTGGAGTGTCAACTATATTGACCTAACTCCGGATAGAACCCGTAAGCGAAAGTGTCAACTACCTTGACCAAACTTCCTCAAAGGCAACTGGTAGTCATCATCACACGTCTAGGGGAGTGTGATCTAACATTGTCCTCCCATGATTACAGGTTTCAGAGGATACATTGTGGGAAATGCCTCCACCCCTCCTGATAGAACTAGGGTCAACACCCTATCATGGACCATACCATGGCACTGGTGTTGCTGGGAATTTCGTCATCGTATATTTAGTTTCAGGCAGTCACACTACCTGAAAAACCTGCACTTGCCCACATATCAAAGCAATGTGTTTGATCCAACATAATTAACATACAATTATTCATCTCATATTGTTTCTCAGTCGATGTTCACGACATCAACCATTTATTATCATTATTATTTGGGTATTACATAGCCCATTAATCTGCAGGTTAGTTTATAACACGAACTCATGCATATCCATATACTATTAACATGTAATTGCATTTAACCATATCATTAACTCGGTATTCATGTACCAATATCTTTCAAATATAAATTTTCATGCTAGAAATAAGTCGCATAATCCATCATAAATCACATAACGATAATCATTCATAGTATTTACATTCACAAAGGTCCATATGTCCAAAATTTAAAGTGTCAAGTTAATAGTGTTCCACAGGTAATAAGAAAATGAAGATACAACTAGGCCATGAGTAATTCTAGCTATCTAAGCCAAAACGGGGCATCGCATACACCCATCCTTTGGGAAACATAGTCCTGGGGTTATTGTCAAAAAAAAATGAGGGATGATCTCGTCCTAAGGTCTCTGTATCCTCCCAAGTAGCAAATCTCGAGATATACTTGTCCTACTGGACCTTTACTTGATTAAAATGTGTTGATGATTTTAATATATTGACTAAAACTACCCCTATTCAACAAACATCTTATTTTGTCTTGGCACTATCTTATTACTACTTGTAATTCAATTAATGAGAAGACACACTTCTCTAATAGATTTATTCTTCCTAAGTTCCATATTTAAAGTATAGTCTACTAGTTTGACAGCCAAATATAATCTTACCTCATTATCGGTTCTTTAGTTAAGTGAATATTTTATTGAGTTTGATATAAATTTCATTAAGCGAGGCATACAATTCCACCTATAATATATTGATAATTAAACTTATTACCACTAACTTAATTATCACTCTAACTTGAGTGATACAATACATACACCATCACAAAGTTTCTCTTTCTTAGGAACATTGACTAAGACATTGTTAATTGATTTTCGAGTGATCTCATCACTTCATAGTTTGGTCATTATCCTCAATCTTAGTTTTTTCTTAAGCCACACAAATCAAATCTTGACCAAGTTAAATGTTTACTATATGATTCCTTTCATCAAGTTCAAGAAAAATCATGTTTTATATCAACAATTTACTACTACAAACGTGCCTATATGTAACTAGCACCATGTCAACCTTGTTTTAGTGAGCATCACAAATGAAGAGTAAGTTTCCTACTAGGGTCCATTACACACTCTTTCATTACTTTTCCTTAAGGCCTTATTTCCTCACAATTGCTCTTCATACGTCTCAACCTTATATCCTTTATACCTACATGCTACTGACCAATTTTTGGCCTCTATCCCTTTTTGGTTGCATCATTAGCACTCATCAAGTTCCTTCATCTTACTATAAAAGAAGTTTAGCAGTAAGGTGAATATTCTTATCCTTTATCATTCAATTTGTAAATTGGTTTCCTTTAAGTAAGGTAAATTTCCCTTTAATTGAACATCATAAATGTTACACTGACTGTGCATTTCTTCTTGCAATCACATTTATTGCCACTTATTGTTTATACGCATTATCAATTCTTAACTTGACATATATATGTTACATTACTTGTAAACTCTTTATCTCCTTCACACCCATCCTTTCGCATTTTTATTTTTGCTTACTCCAACTACCCTCTCTTACTCTAATATAATACACTCAATTTACCACTTACATTGCACACTTCACCATGCTTAATCAACTATAACTATTTTGTTTCTTACATATACTACATCATAAGGCTAGTTCATGTGTTTCCAATACACCTTGGTCTCAATTCTAACTCTATCCTTAACATCCCTACTATTACTTTGTTTCCACCATTCTATCATACTTTGAAACATCATTATATAGCTCAATCACTCGTTTTGTTTCTTTCGCATGTTTATCTTAATCAACCACCCTTGACCCAATGTCCTTACTCATTAAAACATAAACACAAATTTTATTTATTATATTCATCCCTTAACCTACATTGTCCTAATTTATTATGCACATTATTCTTTAATCTTACTTATAACATATCCTTGCATTTTTCCATATACTTTATCTATCTATCTATTTATTTTTATTTCTATATTTATCTTACCTATTTAATATGAAAATAATATTCAAACTTTGCAACAATTTAATCATGATTAACATCTCTTTTACTAACCTAATAATTATTTTTACTTGTTCTTTTTAATAAGTAATGAATTTTTATCTAATTTATAATGATTTATAAAAGTAAACTTTGCATGAATATGGTACAATAACCCACTTTAATATTAAAAAAGAGACATTTCAACTTAATAATGATAAAGTCCCCGACGTGTAGGACAGTTGGTGAAAAAATGTGTTGTTAAGGCACTCTGTGATGTTAAAGTCATCGGTTTGAAACCCGCGGGGACAAAAAATCTAGCCATGTTAAAGGTTGGTGTGGCTCAGGCCAGGTGCAATCCCCGGGTGATTTTGATGGCTTAGATGCCCTTGAGTCGCGGTTTCTCAGCCATAGGCTAGTCCCACAAATCACGGACAAACTAGCAAACAAAAAAAAATACTTAATAATGATAAAAATCTTTTTCATCAACTCAAAAATTATTCTAGACAATTTCATAAATTTTCATTTGATATATTGTGAAATGTGAATCCAAAGTATAATGTCCCATTTTAATATAAAAGAATATATAAATTTTACATCACCTAATAATAACTAAAATCCATTTCATCAATATAATATTTCTTTTAATCGTCCCAATTTCACATTAACTTTGCTTAAAGACTCAATTTAACATAAAGAATATTTGAGCATTACATCAACTTAATAATGCCTAAAATTTATTTTACTTATAATTTTTATAAAAAATATAAATGAGAAAAAAAAAATTAAATGACTAAAATCTCTTTCATATTGCTTAATTTTTGTCCTTATAAATACTCATCTTTACAATTCTACATTTGAAATAATTAAAACAACAGAATATATATAAATTTAAGGAAGAATTTAAATATAACATAATTAATAATAATTAACATATATTATATAAAATAAGTGTTGCATGGGCCAAGTAATGAACTAAGTTGTCATGCAATACTATTGTCTGTGTTTTGGCTTTATATTTATATTCATAATTGATATTACACAAATTGAACGAAATACCATGGATCATAAGCCACACAAGCTAAACTGGCAAAGCAATTTTCTTTAAGCAATAAGAACCTCTTACCAAATCCTTGCAGAGTCCAAACACCCAGCAATATTAAATCAATAAGTAGTTTTAAATCATAATTAGCTCCATTAGTTTGGAAATGCACTTATTTTGAGCACCTGGTTGTACACAATTGGATGGGTTCAATGGTAGATCTAAACAAGCATTAAGTGGTCTATTGTCGAGTCTCATATATACATCGTGTTTGTCTATAAATGTCATATTTATCCTTGTTCATTTGTGGACAAGCACCGAATAAAATTAATGCACTATAGACAATATCTATCATTGTGCAAAACCGCTAAATGAAATAAAGTTTTGCATAAATAGAAGTAATTATTATCATATAGTTCTTTGAATATATGCTCTCTCTCTCTCTCTTAACATGTGATTTAAGGGCATCACATGTCACTTACAAGGAATTGAACATCAATGAGGAGGGTAACAACCATTCCTCCCAGCCACTCAAACTACATCTAACATATTGTCACTAATTTTTATTTACTCACTTAACAAAAGAATAAAAAAACATTTTATCATATATCTATAAGGTGTCCTTTTTCTATGTATCACCTACATAGATTCTATATGGTTGTTTTTCTTTTCTTTGTTGATTCCATAGTGAGAGTAAGTGGTGTTTTATTTTATTTAATATTTTAAAATTTTAAATGTTATTTTTATTTTTTATAGCCAAAATATTGTATTAAATTAAATTTTAATTGTTAAAAGAATTTCATAAATAAAATAGATAAAAAAAATTGTTTTAATAATTAAAATTAATAATAAATAAATTTTGATTTTTTATTTTATAAATTTTAATGATTAAAATTAATCTTATATAAAATTATATGTTTAAACCATACTATTTTAAATATGACTATTTACTATCATAGATGAATATTTTAAATATGATTATTTATCATCATCGAGGAACATTGTAAAAGTATATGTTCAAACCATACTTATTTTAAATATAACTAATTATCATTATAGAGGAATATTGTAGATGCTAATTGCACCAAGTCAAAGAGTCATAATAATAAAATATTATGAGTAATATTTACAAAAAAAATTAACATTTTACAATTTTAAGTTTTTTAACTTAAAAATTTGTAATAATAAAATGTTATAAATTTTAATATTGTAAATGTATTATGTATGTTGTTAATTGGGTTTAGTTTGGGTGGTTGGGATTAATGATTGTTATATTTCCTACTTAGATTCGATTTCTTCGAGTAAATTTTGATTAGGAATATTGTAGATGCTAAATGCACCAAGTTAAAGACTACTAATAATAAAATAGTACAAATATTATTTACAATTTTTTTAGGGGAATATTTTACAAGCTAAATTTATTCACTTAAAAATGTGTAATTATAGAATATTATGAGTTTTAATATTGTAAGTGTTATATATATGTTGTTAATTAGATTTAGATTGGGTGATTGGCACTAATTATTGTTATTTTCCTTATTTAAGTTCAATTTTTCCAAATAACATAATGACTAACTTAACTTTAACATTTCCAAAATTATCTTTTTAGAATTGATGAAATTCAAAACTAAAAATACTCCTGGATGAGAAAAGCAATATATCATCCACCCACATATTCATTAAACTATTTACATTTTTATATTTTAAAAAATTATAAATTAATAAAAAATCAAATTATGTAGAAGATTATTTGGTTTTTATTTTTTAAATTTAAAAAACTTAGTAAATCATCAAATATTTAAATTTATATAAAGAAAATGAACAACTTAATCATTCGCACTATTATCCACAACATAGAAAATAATTATCACAAAATTAAAATAATAAAATCAAGAGTTATATAGAATAACATTTAATTTTTATTTTTTTAATTTAAAAAACTAATAATTAATAAACATTTATATTTATATAAAAATTATTTTGTTTTATTTTTAAATTTAAAAAACTTCATAAATTAAAATATATATATATATATATATATAGATATATATATATATATTTTAAAATAAAAAAGACTTAATCAACTTAATAATTAGTCAAACTTTTAAATTTATATAAAAATAAAAAAATGAAACTTCAGTATTTACGCACAACATTGAAAAAAATTCATTACAAAATAATAAATAACTTAAAAAAATTAGTTTAAACTTTAAACGCTCTACATATTTTCAGACAGATACGTTTCCTCCGGATATTACAACGTTTTGAAAACAATGATAGCACCCACAGGAGGGGCCGCTGCTGTTGACTCTATCCGCAACAACTACTACCAGGAGGATGGCATATAAACAGGGTATAAAGGTGTTTATGGGCCTATTGTGAGAAAGTAGATAATTTTAAAGGTTAAATTTGGAAAATGGGTTAATTTTCCATAATTTTTTTCAAAAAAGATTGGTCAATTTTTATTATTTTTTTTTAAATGATTGGCCCAAATTTTATAGAATAAAATTATTTTACTTTTAAAATCTCAAAAATTTATAAAAACTAATATAAAATCCTCATAAATTTGAATACTTTTACAAAATTATGACCAAACATTTTATATTTTGCATATTAAAAAATAGTAACATTAGCCCATGTTTCTACATTTAATATAGATTTTCATCCTTAAAATCATCCCTGACAAAAGAAACATAGAATACAATAGTGGGTTGTATTTAGATAGAGTTGTAATTCTGGTTTTGAGAAGCCAACTAAATACCCACTTCCAGATCATAAATTTGACATGCACTCCCATCTGTGAAGTAAATTTTTTATTATTATGATGGGTTTTTTTTTCTCATAACTAGCTATGATCAGCTTTTATATTATTTTTTTAGGTTATTTAAATATTATGTTGATTAAAATATTATTATTTTTTCCATCATTTAAATATTATGTTGATTAAGATATTTTCAAATAAAAGAAAAGAAAATTTAAGTTCACTAATATAATATGCTCAATTTTCAAGATCCTCTTAGAGTGACCATATCCATTCAAATAACAAAAGCATGACAATGCTCACTTTAAAATATTCATGAACCTTGTGAAAATGAATTTGTGTAGTTGTATGACCACTTAGAATAGTGTTCTCAAATCTTGATGTTCTCTTCTCAACATTAGGTTTTTAAACCCGTGGGATTGCACATGCCATCGAGTTGGGCTTTTCCCAACACACCTAAAAACCCATTGTGGTCCCACATGCTATTGAGATGGGCTTTCCCAGCACACCTAAAAACCCACTCTGGAGGTACTATGTGACTCTGTGCGGTGGAAATCCACACACAATGCTACTTTACATTAAAAAAGAGGCTCTTGAGGATATATAAACACAAACTAGGTTACTTGTCATATTGTATATTAGGATTTCGGGTCGCCCCACACATTATTTACAGATTTTACTCTCTATGATCATAGGGTTTGTGGCATTTTGTTTATGGGTGTCCTCCACCCCTCTTTCGATCGGTCACTCAACAATTTTCAACTATCGTAGAGTCTGTGGCAGTTGTTTCTGGAACTTCCATGACAACGTCATTCTATGAATCCATGGAATGTTGGGAAGATGGTGTGTTTGAAGCATTTGAGCGTGAAGGAGGCTCTATCAATGGAAACAAGTGTTTATGTATATATTTACCCAACATAAAGTAGTACAATACCGAGCAATCAAGAGGTTGAACTCTCACCCATTACATGCTTCCAACTCGAAACCGTTCATGTCTGCGACAAGTGAAGAGCATTTTTCCATCTTTCACCTTCATGAGTTTGATGGCCAATCCTCATGTTCTTTTTGAGGTCGCATAGGGCTCCAGCATACGACCCATCTTCGCCTTGAGTCCTCCAAAGCTCAGCAGATTGAACCAAGATCGCATTCTCTTCATCATTGCATAATTGGTAATTACAAAAATAAGTGTGCATTTAGTACAATTGATGCATTGAATAAACACCGTCAAATAAATAACTTAAAAAAAATAGTTACAAAATAAGAAATAACCTAAAAAATAATAATCACAAAATAATAAATAGTTTTATGTGAAATAATAAATGGTCTTCCTTTCCTACATTACGTCATGCAAGTACTCATTTCTGACTTTGAAATTTAGTCATAGCTACCAATGTTAAAGCTTTTCTCTTTTGTATATTTTCAAATGACCAGGATCATAGTGATCAAAAATCAACCTATAAAAAGAGATATCACATTAAATCAAGTAATAGGGGATTTGGCGGCAGCCATTTTGTGTGGGGAAATGTGCAAGACAGTTTTGATACCATAAATTTTCGAGGGATGCAAAGGAAGGAAGAGCATAGCAAAGGTGGTACCATTGGTACATAATCATAAATTTTAGTTGCCACTTTCATAACAAGTATTGTGTGGCAGCGTAGTCCCTGCCAAGTAGCTTATAAGGTTATTTTTTGGAAAATGGGGAGAGTCGAGTAATATTGTTAAGAAAACTTGTATGGTATCTTTCGAACATGTGTGTTGAGTTCTCACTAGTAAAAGCATAATCCATGTGAATTGTAGATGGCGGAATTTCTGGGTGAAAGATCCATGATAGCACCAACACGGAGTGCTATAAAGTTGGCTAACTATGGAATTGTAGATCACCGAAGTTTTGGGTGCAATATGTATATCACGTAAAAGGGGGAGGAAGGTTCGGTTACGGAAACCTGGCAACTAGGTATGAAAAGCAACGGCAGTGGGTCGAACTCCCATATACTTGAATGCTTTTTTTGCTTATTAATGCCAATAAGTGAACCTGTATGTTGAGTTGTCGATAGAAAAATCATAACGAATGTGCATTGGGAAGGGCGGGAATGTGGCGGGGATTGAAGAGAGTGATAAACGGTTTGAAATTTTTGTGAACCGGGGTCGAATTGTAAATGACGGAAGTGTTGGGTGCAAAATGTATATCACGGAAGTGTTGTGTGCAACATGTATATCACGGAACAGGGGGCATAAGAATTCAATAGAGCTAAGTCGCGACGAATTGTAAACTACGGAAGTTTTGGGTGCAAGATGTATATCGCGCACTTGTAGATGATGGAAGTTTTGGGTGCAAGATTTATAATAGCGCCAACCCGAGGGTCGGACAGAGTTTCGTAAATCGTTGTTCAATTTGTTTTTTGCTTAGAAATGCCAATAAGAGAACCAACATGTATATCATGGAACAGGGTGCATAAAAGTTCAATAGAGCTAAGTCGCAACCCTGCGGAGAGATAATTGACCAAGTGTTGAAAGGAATTGTGGTCGTTCAAGCTCATGATGTGACGATATAAGACCAATCCATGAGTTTGAAAAAATTCAGGTTCAAGTTTAAATGTATTTATTTAAATTGTATTTATATTAATGTATCTTAATAGATTATTTGTGGTTCAAATGTAAACCATGTTCCAATATGTGGACGAATTGTAGACCACAGAAGTTTTGGGTGCAAGATGTATATGGTGGAACTGTAGATGACGCAAGTTTTGGGTGCAAGATTTATAATAGCACCAACCCGGGGGTCGGTCGGGCTCTCGTAAATTGTTGTTGAATATGTTTTTTGCTTGTTAATTCCAATAAGCGAACTTGTGCATTGAGTTGTCACTGGTAAAAGCAGAATGAATATCCATTGAGGATGGCAGGAATACCCTCTTTCGTGTTACACATTTTGCACTGGAACATTCTGATTTATACAATTTGACAGTCGGGGCCTTACGTCTCCTTGGGAACCCTTGTCACCCTATTTTGAAGCCCGTCCGACTACTTTCCACACTTGACCATTTCTTGACATCTCTTTCGTGGATCGTCAAGTTCGCGGGTTCAAGAAATTTCCAATTTCTAGTTGTTGTTTATTGTGCTCGCTACCTTCAGATTTTTTTCCAAGTATATGCAATATGTATACAACTTATCCAAAAACATACAAAAAAGATCTTGCTAGGAAATGGAATATCTATTGCAGATTTGAATATATTGGACCTTCTTTTCCCTCTTCTATACTTA
>ML844306.1:13497-26379 GCA_009831015.1 Picea engelmannii | reverse complement strand
ATGTTTCTTTTCATTTCATTGTATTTTTGTCTTCTTGGAAAATTGGAAGTGGAAACAAGCAAATGTGATGGTTTTCCTTCCAAAGGTATCCCATTAAAACAATGAGGGGTGTACCAAAGGAAAAAAAAAACTGAAGGGAGATGAAAGGAGAAAGGGAGAAGGACAATAGTAGAAATTAAAGCTCAAGGAGGGTAGCATGCTTGAGGTTGAGTGGATTAAGGAGTTAATGTTCATGATCACTCTAAATGAAGGTGTCTCTAATTCATGGCCTTCTATAGTTTTTATATTCACAGTGATTAACTATACACAAAGTCTGTGTAAAGATCACTCCTCTATAATATTCTCTTGAACATAATAAAATCTCCAATGAATGTTGGATTTCTAGAGTAAAACCTTGTCTCAGATGTGTGTTTTTCCTTTGCAATCTATTGGGTATGCTATTGTGATTATTCATTGAGATATTCATTGAGTTATGATTCAATTTTAATGCTTGATCACTAATTAACCTAGATTATTGTTGAGTGGAAGATAAATTATTTTAAATGTTGCACGATCTTTGGAGGGGCAACATAATTCTACTTCATTGAATTTGTAACCAGATTTGGTCATTAAAAACAGAAAAATAAAAAAACAAACTTATTCCATAATAGTCATCCATGTTAACGAATTGAGTGGACTCTCAGTCCTTCAATTATGGATCAAATGGTACCAGATTAGGTTCTGAAGGTTGGAGAACACCTTCATGGTAAACACCAACAACCAATACCAAAAAAATGGGCATGCATTGTTGCTAGGCCTACATAGAAGCAGAGCACCATCAATGGTGGGGCATCATCATGAGGAATATGAAAAGGAAGACTCTGAGGTCATATTGGCTTGGCTGGAGCAAATGATGGTAATGAAGGGTAAGAAAGAAAACTTAGCAGAGACTGAGCATGAAGAACACAAGGCTGGCCCGGAAGGTTACAAGGAGAGACACTTGGAAACTCGGGTAATGACAGCCACTTTTCTTCATCTTCCATTGTCCCTTTCAAAGTTTAATCGAAGCTTGAAATACCCATGAATGATGGAAAAAATAATTTCGAGGTGTTAGATAGTTGTTTGAAACAATTGGAAGTTTACTTTGGGCTTTATCAAGTCCAAGAAACACAACAAATTTCCTTTTCTTGTTTGAAGATGGTCGGACCTAATCTGATATGGTCGGGGAGTTATGTGGATGTACTAAGGATAGGAAAGAAGGCCATGGTGATGAAATTGGAGGACTTCAAGGCATTACTGAAGTCACAATTCTATCCCATAGGCTACGAAGAGGAACAACTCATGATGTGGCAGTGCCTTCGACAAGAACAGGGACAAGGAGTGCACGAATACACTTCTGATTTTAGGAGGCAAGCCTTCCAGCTAGGTATCTCTCTGGAAGAGCCAGGAGTGGTGATGAAGTACCTTGAATGATTTTCCAGTCATATCCTAAGAAACACAACAAATTTCAGTCACGTCGAGGTGTTGGATAGTTGTTTGAAACAATTGAAAGTTTACTTTGGGCTTTATCAAGTCCAAGAAACACAA
This sequence comes from Picea engelmannii, assembly GCA_009831015.1. NCBI lineage: Eukaryota > Viridiplantae > Streptophyta > Pinopsida > Pinales > Pinaceae > Picea > Picea engelmannii. The sequence continues at coordinate 24,813 of ML844306.1, read as the reverse complement.
CAAATTTCCTTTTCATGTTTGAATATGGTCAAACCTACTCTAATATGGTTGGGGAGTTATGTGGATGCACTAAGGATAGGTAAGAATTCCATGGTGATGAAATTGGAGGACTTCAAGGCATTACTGAAGTCACAATTCTATCCCATAAGCTACGAAGAGGAACAACTCGTGATGTGGCAGTACCTTCAATAAGAATAGGGACAAGGAGTGCAAGAATACACTTCTATGTTTAGGAGGCAAGCCTTCTGGATGGGTATCTCTCTGGAAGAGACAGGAGTGGTGATGAAGTGCCTTGAACGATTTTTCAGTCATATCCTAAGACAATTACAACTTCATGGTGTGAAAATCATAGACGATGCAAGAAAGAAGGCTCTCTACATTGAGTTGGACTCCAATATAGTAGAGCATCACATGGAACAAGAAGAAACCAACAAGATAAGAGATAAGAAAATGACAACCACAACCGAAAAATAGAGGGATCCTAATATGCATTGAAAACATTGTGATGTAGATGGACACATGGAAGAGAAGTGTTGGAAACTTCATCTGAAGTTATGTCCAAAGTGGATAAATCCCAAGGGGAAAGCCAAGGGAGCTACAGAGACAAAAGAAGAAGCGATGGAAAGCACCTCTTATCTAGGTGAAGATGTGGTTTGCACCACATTATAGCAGCCAAAAAAGAGTGAAGAAAAACATGCATTATTCCAAATCAAAGTTCAATTGAATAAACAGAAGGTAAATGCCTTGTTTGATAGTAGTTCTCAATGTAATCTGGTTTACAAAACATTAGTTGATGAGCTTGGTATAGAAACCTATGATTTAGTGTAGCCAAGTTCACTAGTATGGTTGCAAGGGAAAATTGTTAGGTTAATCACTCAACGATGTAAAAGCAAATTCACTATTAGTTCTAGCTATGTTGATGAGGTAGAATTTGGAATTGCACCATTGGATGCTTGTGGAGTGATGTTGGGTAGCCCCTACTTGTGGGATAGGGATGCTACCTTATATAGGAGAGAAAACAAGTATCACTTGGTCAAGGGTGGCAAGGCATACCTCGTCAAATCACATAGAGAGAGAAATAGCATAACTCCTCTAGCAGCAAAACAAGGGAAAACAAGAAGGAAACATTCCACCTTCATCGACAATGGGATGGTGGATATGCAAAAGAAAATGGAGGCCTTCTTCTTCCATCTCCTTAATGGTCTAGCTTTTGGGGACCAAAATCCTTCAAATAGGGAGGTGTGATCCGAATTGGATCTTGTAAAATATTTGTAAGTTATGTAAATAAATATGTTTTATTTCATTTCATTTTGTTTTTGTCTTCTTGGAAAATTGGAAGTGGAAACAAATAGAAGTGATGGTTKGCCTTCCAAAGGTATCTCATTAAAACAATGAGGGTTGTAGCGAAGGAGAAAAAAAAATGAAAAGAGATGAAAGGAGAAATGGAGAAGGACAATAGTAGAAATTAAATATTGAGGAGGGAAGCCTCTTGAGGTTGAGTGGATSAAGGAGTTAATGTGCCTATTAACTCTAAGCAAAGGTGTCTTTAATTAAGTTATCCATCTATTCATTGAGTTATGATTCCATTTTAATGCTTAATCACTAATTAACCTAGCCTATTGTTGAGTGGAAGATAAATTATTTTAAATATTGCATGATCTTTGGATGAGAAACATAATTCTACTTCATTGAATTTGTCATTGGAGTTGATCATTAAAACATAAAACAAACTTATTTTGCAAGAGCCATTCTTGTTAACAAATTGAGTGGACTCCCAATCACTCAATTACATATTAGTGATTTAAATATTTTGAAAGTTCTGATCTAATCCCTTCTAGTCCTTGGAAGATGGGTGGCACGGAAGGTAGGTAGAGGGGATCGAGTCAGGTTTGGTGAAGACATGTGGGTCAACATAGTTGGTATTTTCCTTCTTTCTCAATATCTGAAATCATGGTTAAGGGAACAAGGTCTCACAATGTTGGTCGACATAGGGTACAAGGTGCTCGATAAAGATGGTTACAAAATTGGCTCTCAATGAAGGACTTAGATTTACATGGAGACTTGGAGATAGAATGGATATCTTACACTTGGCTTCTCTCACATAATGTAGTGTTCCTTCACAATGCAAAGGATGAACTAGTATGGACATGGAACAAATCCTCCGATACTCTCACAACAAAGCTAGGTTATGAATCTATTTCTCTAACTATTTTGACTGGTGACTACAAGTGGTGGTGGTCATAATTAGTTTGGAAATGGAAGTGCCCTATTAAGATATGTATCTTTATGTGGTTGGATATGGTTAATAGAATTTTAACCTGGGATAATGTTCAAAAGCGAGGGTGGAAAGTCTTGAACATGTGCATCTTGTGCAAGGTCAAAGGGCACTCGATGTGCCACCTTTTTGTCTCTTGGTCATTTGCAATGCAGGTTTGGCAAGAGGTACTCCAATAATTTAACTATCCGAGAACATGGAATCAAGAATCATTGGAGAAATGTCTCTAGACCTGGGTGACGAATTCAATCATCACTTCCTTCAAGGACCTTCCTTGTTATGTCATATGGGGAATTTGGTTACATAGAAATTAGACTTTTTTCTAAGGAAAAGGTGGATGCCCCTTGTTCATAGCACACAAAGTTTGAACTACCTTTAAAGAAAACAAGAAGGAGATCACTAGAAAGATAGATAGGCCTATTCAAGTGCCTTTGTTCAACCAATGAATAGCATGGATTTATCTCGACATTGCTTGTCCAGGGGTTCCAGTTTGTTGTGGAGCTGGTATTGTGTTACATATTACCTCTGATCATTTTTTTTCATTTAAAACTAGGATATGAAATTGGAAAAAATAATTGAGCCAAGCTTATAGCCATTTTGGGTGCTATTAAACTTTGCTCGAGACAAAGGAATAAGACTTTTACAAGAGGCAGGTGATTCTAAGTTAGTAGTAGATTGATTTTGAAGAGAGCAATCACCTGGACATTATAGGTTTGTTACCTTGGCAATGTAGAGTCTTGGAGTTACAAGAAACTTTTGAATATATCTCCATATAAAATTTCTATTGAGAATTTAATCTTTAGGATGATGATATTTACAAGGAGGTGATTGAGGTGATTTCTCTACATGAAGGCCTTCTGGTTTACAAAGAATCCTGAGGTGAGGAGGCGAGGAGGTGCTCCCATAAATACAGTCTTTTATCCTTTGATTGTTGGTTGATAGGTTTTGGAGGAGGTATATTGGTATTTTTGTTTTTGGATACTTCTAGTGCCTTTCTTAAGTTTACTCTGGATGTATTATTATTTTGTGTAACTATTTGAGGTATCTATAAAATTTGGAATATAATATTGACAATACTGGGTAAAAGTCATAAGCATATATTTGGTACATACAATCATGGGTGACAAGATTTATCGTAGAGAAGCCCATATAGAAAAATTCCAACAAAAGAAGCATTGTGATTTGCTCTTATTTTTTCTCATACTACAATGCAAAATATAGAGAAAGAGAATTCACTATGGTATACATAGGCATCGTATCTTGTAAATATGTTATGACATGACCACCTGCTTCTTTCACTCTGCTTTGAGATCCCACTCATTTTATTTGCTCAAAGTAGAATAGTAAATCATTACAATACGAATGGAATGTAAAGAACCAATTTGGTTCTTACCATGGACATCCATCATAAATGGGATAAATAACTGTAATCCATAATGGACAATAAATATATTGAATAAGAATGTATATAATGACATAGATTGATTATTACAATTGAATGTCCCATATATATATATATATACCCAAGGGGGACCTTGATGACCATTGATGAAAGGTCATGACCTTTAGATAAAAATATTATTTACTAATACTATGATTATTCATTATTATTATTATTATATTTTATATGTTACATTGTCTTCCCCTTAAAAATGCTTTGTCCTCAAAGCATAATTGCTAAAAGACTTTCCTTTAACTTTTGTTCCAGCTCGCAATGTCTTCTCAAGATCTTTTGTGCTTGTAGTTGTGACACGTGACAAAAAAAGATGATATGATTTATGAATTCTCAAGAAAATTTGTTGCATCAATTGTGAATCGATCCATCCCAAATTGATATTTACTGGAACTTTCTATTGATTCTACCAATAAAAATGGAGAATATCCCTCCATGGTTAGCAAAACTTTATACTTCAGTTGACTTTTTTGGTATGAAGATATTTCTATGTGATCATACAATTGACATGGAAGAAGACCTTCCCATTTTCTATGGTTATGGGGATTTATTTGTAAAACATTTGTTTGCAGTCATTGAATATTGCAAGAAAAATGACTTCCTTCATGAGGATGTCATGATGAAATTTCTCAGCATGAGTTTGAGATGGTATGCACAGATGTGGTATGAAATCCTTGGAAAAGGTATGTTTTCATCTTTTGCAATGTTTTTGGAAGCATTTTGTGCAAGTTGGGATTAAGACTCAACAAGTTGGTTGTTAGAAAAACAGGATCATGTTGCAATAAAATAAAACAAAAGCCGAATAAAACAAAAAATATGCACAATACAATAGAGACACAGATATATGTGGTTCACCAAGTGTGGTTTACATCCACCAGAGAAATTTCTAGGTCCTTCCTTTATTATTATCCAGGAAATGAAGGGATACAACCTACAACACACCTGTTGTAACTTCCTCTTATTTTTCTCACAGTCTCCTCTCTCATAATACAATATTCGCAATGATCCCTAGCCACAATACATTTCCCTCATAAAAGAGGGTTGCCTTCTAGGGTAAAAAACCCTAACATAACTTCTATCGTCAGATATGTGACCTTATAATGAAATGTCCAAATTTACTATGAAATTACAATATACATTTACAAAGAAAATTTTCCTTCGGGGGCCCTCTCTCCCCCAAACCTCATAGAGGGGGTAACCCCCCTCTGCACTCCACTTCATGGAGGATTGTACATTCTTCTGGGGTGTAAAGTATGCATGGGGTATAAACACGGTTGAAAACAAAGACCTCTGAATTAGGAAGATAATCAGGCTCCACAACCAACAATCTCTCACTTGGAGACTGATCTCAACAACTCCGCCAATGTTGTATATGTTGGACTATGATCCTTCTTGGACCTGGAAAATTTATCATCTTCATAGTCATGCTTGAAGACCAACTGAAACTAAGTAGGAACTCAGTTTCTCCCCGGTTACTCCCTTTGTTAACATTTCTACAGGATTCTTGCTAATGTGTACCTTTTCCAACTTCAAATGTCCATCTTCCAAGATGAATCATATGAAATGGTACCTAATATGTATATTCTTAGTCTTCGAATGGAAGGTTGAGTTCTTTGCAAGATGAATGACACTCTCACTATTACAGTATAACCTGTTATTCTACTACTTCTTTCCCAACTCCTCCATAAACCTTTGTAACCAAATCATTTCTTTACTATCCTTTATAGCAGCAACATACTTTTCTTCTATTGTTGAAAGTGCAACAACCTTTTGCAGTTTCGAAATTCAACTTACTGTTGTTCCACCTATAGTAAAAACATACCTTGTGGTGTTCCTCCTTCTATCTTTATCACCTACCATATTTGAATCAATGTATCCCTGTAGAACAGTGTCTGAACCTTCAAAACATAAATCATGAGTAGCAGTACCTCTCAAATACCTGAGAATCCACTTTATTGCCTCCCAATGTTCTTTACCTGTATTGTTCATATACCTGCTCACAACTCCCATTGCATGTGAAATATCTGGTCTTGTGAAAACCATCGCATACATCAAGTTGCCAACTATTGATGAATAAGGGACCCTGGACATGTATTCTATCTCCTCCTATGTCTCGGGACACATTTCCTTAGTTAATTTGAAATGGTTAGCCAAAGGTGTACTAACTGGTTTTTCATTCTACATTCTAAACCTCTCCAACACCTTCTCTATGTACTCACCCAGAGACAAAGTCAATTTGTGATTTTTCATGTCTGTTGTTATTCTCATACCAAGGATTTTATTTGCAGCACCCAAATCCTTCATTTCAAATGAATTAGCTAATTTATTCTTGAGCACATTTATATCCTGCATATTAGACCCTACAACAAGCATGTCATCTACATACAATAGAAAGATAATATAGCTTCCATTTTCTAGTGTTTTAAAATAAATACAGTTATCAAAATGATATCTACTATAACCTTGTTCTATCATAAACATGTCAAAATTCAAATACCACTACCTTGGATCTTGCTTTAGGCCATACAAGCTCTTCTTCAACCTACATACCAAATTATCCTTCCTTTTGACATCATACCCCTGTGGTTGTTGCATATAAATATCTTCCTCCAAATCCCTATGGAGAAAAGTTGTTTTTACATCTGACCATTCAAGATGCAAATATTCTACAGCCACAAGACTTAAAATAATCATAATTGAAGTCATTTTAACAATAGTAAAAAATGTTTCATCAAAATATATACCTTTCTTTTGTGTAAACCCCTTTACAACAAGTCTAACCTTGTACCGTTTGTTTCCTTCATCTTCTTCCTTCAACTTGTAAACCCATTTATTCTGCAATGCTCTTTTTCCTACAGGCAACTGAACCAAGTCCCAAGTCTAGTTATTTACCAAGGAATCCATTTCCTCTTTCATTATTTGCTTCCACTTTTTTTTTGTGTTTACGTGCATTTCATCTTCATAACATTTTGGTTCACCAGAATCAGTCAACAATAAATAATATAATGAAGGAGAGTATCATTCATGGGGTCTACTTAACCTGGTAGAATTTCTAACAACACTTGCAGGAGTTTGAGGTACCTGTTGATTATGTTGTTGTACATTATGATTTTCTGGTACCTTTGGAATTTCTTTTTCAATGATCTCATCAAGCACTATGTATTCTGGTGTTTTTTTTTCTTGTTTCTTTTTCTACAATTGATCTTTGTAAATGACCTTCTCATTGAATATGACATCTCTACTCCTAATGATTTTTTTTATTTTCATAATCCCATAAGCGATAACCAAAATCATTAACATCGTATCCAATAAAGGTACACTTCTTGGATTTTGCCTCAAGCTTTGTTCTATTTTCCTTATCAATATGGACAAATGATTCACAACCGAAAGTCTTCAAAAAAGAATAGTTTACCCTTATACCTTTCCATGCCTCCTCTAGAATTCTACCATCCAAAGAGCCTGGAGGTCCTATGTTTATTAAGTAAACAACAGTATCTACCCAGAACTATAAGGGAAAACCAGTATGCAATGTCATACTCCTTGAACGCTCCATAATTGTCATGTTCATCCTTTCTGACACACCATTTTCTTGTGGTGTTCCTGGAACTGTCTTCTCTCTACAAATCCCATGGTATGAACAGTAATCATCAAACTCCTTGCTGCAATATTCACCTCCATTTTCTGATTTGAGACACTTAACATTTTTCTTGTCTCATTCTCAACTAAAGCTTTCAATTTCTTAAAAGTATCAAAAACATCAGATTTTTGTTGAATGCAATAAACCCAAGTTTTTCTAGTTGCATCATCAATAAAAGTAACATAATAACGAGAGCCACCAAGAGATGATACATGAGTTGGTCCCCATACATATGTATGCACAATCTCTAACATTTCACTCTTTTTTTTTTTCCAACTATGAGAAATCAACTCTCTTATGTTTTCCATATACACAATGCTCACAAAAATCCAAATCAATTTGTTTAAGATCTGGCAACAAATTTATTTTTCGAAGTATCTGCATCCCCTTCTCACTCATGTGTCCAATCCTATGATGTCACAATGTTGTATCCACTCTTGTAGAAGCTAAAGAGATATAAGAGTCAGTATTACCAGTACATAAATAAAATGTACCTACCTTCTCTCCTTTTGTTATCACCAATGATCCTTTCATGACCTTCCACACCTTATCTGTAAATATGGATATACAACCTTCACTTTCAAATTCCCTGTTGAAATTAGATTTTTCCTTAGATATGGAACATGTCTTACCTTTTTCAACAACCATTGGTTTCCATTCCTTTGATTTATTTTTACCTTTCCCATTCCAACAATTTTGCATGGTGCATCATCACCCAAATGAAACTGTCCAAAATCACCTTGAACATAATCTAGAAAATGTTTCATATGGGGTGTGGCATGAAATGAAGCCACTGAATATATTACCCAAGACTCGGAAATATTATCTATAGAAATAATCAAAGCATCTTGTAACACATCTCCTGTTACATTTGCTTCCTGATTTTTCTCCTGCCGTCCATCTCTTTATTTCTTTGGAGCTCTGCAGTCTTTCTTCACATGTCCTTTCTTCCCACAATTCCAACACTCTATATTTCTAAATATGGATTTGGATCTACCCTTCTTAGAATTCCCGCGGTTCCCTGAGCCTTTTCCTCTATCCTTTTGTCTTCCTCTATTCTCCATGTTTAATGCATTACCTTATGTCTCACCTATTCTTTTCCGTCACATTTCCTCACTAAGGATAACACCAACAACATCATCAAATTTTAAAGTTTTAGAACCAGAGACAGAGTTACTTACAACCATGACCAATATGTTCCAGCTTTCTGGCAAAGAGCACAAGATTAGAAGAACCCTGACCTCATCATCAAAGTACACTTTTACAGAACTTAGTTGATTAGTAAATGTATTAAATTCATTTAAATGATCTGCAACAGACCCACCTTCTGACATCTTCATATTAAATAATCTCCTCATTAGAAATACCTTATTGGATGCTAAGGGTTTTTCATATAGTTTATCCAATGCTTCCATTAGCTCCTTCGTTGTCTTTTCTTTAGAAATATTGAAATTTATCGATGCTGCCAGGCCTAGTTGTATCGTTCCTAGTGCCTTTCTGTCAAGAACCTCCCATTCTTCGTCCTTCATGGTCGTTGACTTCTTTGCTATTCCACCCAATGGTAGGAATAGATCCTTCTGATATAAATAATCTTCCATCTGCATCTTCCATAACTAGTAGTTTTGGCCGTTAAATTTCTCGACCCTAAACTTTTCATCTTTTGCCATTGCTCCCACTCAAACCATGAACCCTCTTTTCCTGCGAGTTACCTTTCTCTCTTATACCAGTTGTTAGAAAAACAGGATCGCGGAGAAATAAAATAAAATAAATGCAGAAATAAAACACAAAAGATACATAATACAGTAGAGACACAAATATATGTGGTTCGCCCAGTGTGGGCTACGTCCACCGGAGAATCTTCCAAGTCTTTCCTTTATTATTATCCAACAAATGAAGGGATGCAACATGCAACACACCCGTTGTAACTTCCTCTTCTTTTTTTCACAGTCTCCTCTCTCAGAATACAATATTTACAATGATGCCTAGCCGCAATACATTTCCCTTATAAAAGAGTGTTTCCTTCTAGGGAAAAAAACCCTAACATAACTTCTACCGTCAGATCTGTGACCTTATATTGAATCGTCCAGATTTACTATGAAATTAAAATATACATTTACAAGGCAAGTTTTCCTTCTGGGGCTTCGCCCCTGGACCTCGCAGAGGGGGTAACCCCCCTCTGTACTCCCCCGCATGGAGGAGTGTACATTCTTCTGGGGTGTAAAGTCTTCATGAGGTATAAACACGATTGAAAACAAAGACCTCTGAATTAGGAAGATAACCAGGCTCCACAACCAACATTGGCTGCCCCTAATCTGCAAAATAGAGGAATTATATTATGCACATAAACTTATTGAGGATCGTCTTGGTATTCCTATGGAATATATTGAGATTAGAAATAACAACAAAGATCATGGTGTTTGTGTGAAAGAGAAAATGGATGCACTCGGTTTCTCGTCGGACTATATCAAAACAAAGTATTTTGAGCGTCATATACAAAAGCTTGAAGATCATATCTATGAAGAGGCTCATCCTTCTCCTCTATCTCATGAGCTGATATTACAAGATTGCTCAGGTTCAGAAAATGGCAATGGTTTATGGGAGGCCTATTTGAAAAGCCTCAAAAAAATGGATGAGGCACATGGTGAAGAAGAATCTTCTCATCTTTCCATCAAGAATCAAGATGTAATTAAAGATCACAGGGATGAGGAAAGAATTAATGATAATGATATTCAGGAATCCGCCCTCTCACCTCCAAAAGAAATGACATATTTGAAATCCTATATTCCTTTTCTATCATTCAATTCTCAACTTGGTGGGTAATGATTTGGAAGGGAACAACTTGGTGGGTAGTTATTCACCAGATAGGAAGCATGATTGTATAGAGATTGAAAGTATCGATGCATTCTTTCAGGTTGAAAAATGCAAATGGGATGCAAGATGCCATCATTTTGATGATGATCCCATCTATAATATAGAGAATGATGAGTGTGAGATTACAGAGTTTTTTTTCCATTTGAACAACCATGTTCAACCATATTATATAAAGATGTATCTTTAAGGTGCAGAAGTAGAGTTTCCACATTCAAGATTCAACAAAAGTTATTCAATCATGGATATCCTTAATCAGTAGCTCTCAAGTGTATAAATATCCATTTGACAACGAGATTTTGAAGGTCACAATGGTAGGCAGGCCAAAGCATTTTCAATTTTAGACTTATTTCATGAGCCTTCAACTTTGGACACTGAAGCAACCAACCATCACTCACAGGTTTACATGCTCTTCTATTTTTCATGATTTTTCAATGGGTAATCGATGTAGTTGACTTAAACTTTGTTTGCACTCTCAATTTTTATATTTAAAATCACTTGTTAAAGTATTATATTTAGAAGCACTTTGTTAAAATAATAACTAATTTTTATCTTTTCAGTTTGTGATAAGCTTGGAATTTGCACTATTGTAATTAATCTCACTGATCTCGGAGACTTTGATGCCATTGGATTTCTCTATCCATATATGCCTCTGTATTCCTGACACGTATTTGATGCCAGTAGAGTTCTCTATCCATATATGCTGTGTATTCCTGACACGTTACAGAATCGGACAAGGTAGGTGCTTGTCCCTTCTGAATCTACAGGCTTCTTACAAAGTCTTCGGTTCCCTGAGCAGACCACCATTGTAAAAGTCGAAGAAAATCTCTCGGACAAACATGGATTTGTTAATCAATCGCCTAACAGTGTCGATCCTCGTTGCAGGCTGTTTGGTTGCTTGGTTTCTGCAACTTATAGCCCACTCGCCCATTTCTCCAACTCCATTAATTCTGCAACGTAGTTATAAACGGGAAGGTCACTTGGCCAAAAACAATGCTTTGCAGGTGAGTGTAGTTTCAGGCATCTTAATTTATTGTACCGAGATAATGTTTTCGATCATACTGGGATTACTGTTCAGTTTGA
>ML844304.1:10707-27962 GCA_009831015.1 Picea engelmannii | reverse complement strand
AGATACAACCAGGTCTTGATGTCTCCACCAGACCAACTCAAAACTACCTTCCGTACTCCTTAGGGCACTTATGCTTATCGCAAAATGCCCTTTGGATTGATTAATGCTGGTGCTACCTTTCAGAGAGCAATGGACATTGCTTTCCAAGTCTTAATCAATTAGTCCATTGTAGTTTACTTAGATGATGTGACTGTTTATTCTAAAAACAAAGATGATCATCTAGCTCACTTACGAGCCGTTCTGCTATGATGTCATAATACGACATCTCGTTAAATCTGAAAAAATCCATCTTTGCAGTAGAACATGGTAAACTCTTAGTATTTATTGTGTCTAGTGAAGGGATGATTATTGACCCCAAAAGGACTCAAGTCATCACTAAACTTCCCCCTCCTACATCCAAAAAATCCATGCAGTCTTTCTTAGGCCAGATTAACTTCGTGAGAATATTTGTCCCCAGTTTCTCCGAAATGGTCAGGCCTTTACAGAATTTGATTAAGAAAGACACCCAGTATCACTGGGGACCCACAGAAAATCAAGATTTTAATGCAATAAAGAAGGCCATAATACACGCTCCGTCTCTCATGAGCCCCAACTTCTCCCAATATTTTGCACTCTATACTTTTGCTTCTGACCATTCCTATGTCGTTGTCCTAACTTAGAAGAATGTCGAGAACCAAAAAGTACCCATCGCCTTTATGATCTCTTCTTTCAAAGGTGATGAACTTAACTATCTAGCGGTGGATCAGCAAGCCTACGCTATTTTCAAAGCAGTTAAGCACTTCTCGTCCTATCTTTTGAAGTCAAGGATGAAAGTCATTGTCCCCTACCCTGCCGTAAGGAACTTGTTAGTGCAGAAGGAGTTAGGAGAAAAGAGAGCTAACTGGGTCACCTCCTTGCAGGAGTATGACTTAGAAATCATCCCAACTCAGATTGTGAGAGGCCAAGGGTTATGTAAGTTGGTAGTTCATTCGGAAATAGGACAACAAGAAGAAAGTGAGACGTTAAACCTAGGACAAAGCAATCAAAGTTTGATCTGTTGCGCACAAAACCTTGTTAGTCCCCGGTACGACGATATTAGATTTTGTCTTGAACATGGGTCAGGACCTCGTCACCTTAACCCCACCAAAAGAAGAGCGTTAAGACTAGAGTCTGCCTCCTTTCATCTGGTTAATGGTATCCTGTTTCGTCAAAATTCTAACGGCGTACTAATGCGTTGTCTTGAAAAGGACGAAGCAGAAAAAGTCTTGCTAGAGTTGCATGTAGGAGAAGCTGGTGGTCACTTCGGTGGTGACACCACTGCTCATAAGGTTTTAAGAGTCGGTTATTACTGGCCTACTCTTTTTAGAGACTCCCATGCCTTGTGTCGTAAATGTATCATCTGTCAGAAAGCATCAGGGCGGCTGCAAAAACCAGCCTTTCCACTGCAACCCGTTATAGTAGATTCTCCTTTCCAGCAATGGGGCCTTGATATCATAGGTCCAATTAACCCTCCGTCCTCGCAACAACACAATTTTATTGTGACATCCACATATTACTTTACTCGATGGTCTGAAGCTGCTACGTTAAGAACTGTCATAACCAATCAGGTAATCGCCTTTCTAAATTTGAACATTATCACTCGTTTTGTTATCCCTGACTGTCTAGTCTTTGACAATGCTTCATACTTTTCTTCTCTTGAGATGAGCGAGTTCTCTTTAGAGAAAGGAATTAAGCTGAAGTATTCTGCTAGTTACTACCCTCAGGGCAACAGATTGGCAGAGTCAACAAACAAGAACCTGATTAAAATTATCAAGAGAACCGGGGTTCAAAATCACAAAAGTTGGCACAATGCGTTGTTGAACACGTTGTGGGATGATAGAGTAATGCAAAAAACTGCTATAGGTAACTCCCCCTTTTTTCTCGTTTATGGCAGAGAAACAATTCTGCCACCTCACATTCTTATTCCTTCACTTCAATTGTCGCAAAAAGTCCAAGAAGAAGATTGTCCCCCTTTAGAAAACCGAATTAACGCTTTGATGAAGCTGGAAGAGGTAAGGGACCAAGCTAAATGTAAGATAGATCAACATCAACAGTTGGTTAAAAGCTGGTTCGATTATAACTCTGCTTCTGATAGGAATTTTGAAGTAGGCAATCTCGTCTTGAAGTGGGACAAACCGCATGAGGGAAAGGGAGAGCACACAAAATTTCAAAACTTGTGGCTTGGACCGTTTTTAATTGCTGAAAAGTTGGGTCCTAGTTCCTTTCGATTACAGAATCTTGAAAGGCAGCTTGACACCTATACGGTGAATGGACAAGCCCTGAAAAGATACTTCGCTTGATAACTACCCTTGTATATTATGTAAATATTTTATTTTTCTTTGTATTTTTCGTTTGCTTTCCGTTTTTTTATTTTGATTTGAATTTACAAGTTTGTGTCTTTCAAAAATACACACACCTGTACCCTGAGCTATTCAGACAAAGACAATAGAAAATTTCTTCGCTGAAATAACTTCTGAAAAATTTGTGCAAACATCAATGGTATATTTCTAATTTTTTTATCTATGTTTGAAAAATCTGTTGTTTTAAAGAAGTTGACTAATTTTGATCTCTGAGTAAATTTCGTCATGATCATCTATTATCTTTTTACGCTATCCCTTTTTCGTAAAGGAATGACTCAGAAGATGTCTCCCTGTCTTAGGAAGTTGGTTTTGTCAATAAAACATATCTGGATCTAAATAAAGGACATTTCTAAAAAATTCTGATGAGGTCTAAAAAATATGTTAAAATATTAAGATTTTCAGCGTCACCCCGTTCACCCATATATTTATGAAAGAAAAACAAAATAAATTATTAATAAGAGCTGTGGGAAGTGCTTGTAAACTCGCTGGGATGATGAACAGGTTTGCTGGCAGCAGGTAAATGCATACATGATGCCAAGACAACTTTGTTGGGGTACTGAACAGGCCCGCTGGTAGCAACGCAATGTCGGGTATATGAAAATTTGCAAAAAAAACCCTATTTAATGTCCTTTATTGTGATCCAGAGCTTCTTAACATGATACAGATGTCAGAGTGGGTTAAATGGCAACCCTTTCGAGACTATGGACGCCTGCTGGAAGCAGTGGCTATGCCAACAGTATTGAATATTTTATCTTTAATATCGTGACTTGCTGATCTTAATATTGTTATCAGTTTTCATCTTTTGAAACACTGCTGAAATGTTTGGTTAATAGTGATGTTTGTACGATTTTCTGGTTGTTATTTTTGAGTTGAAATTATCTTTGTTGTCCTAATCTGAATTTGTGCCTTTTGCAGAGATAACTGCTTCTACCAGTGTGTCGCCATTGTTGGCAGCCAATTCACATTTTTCCATCGTCTTATAAGCTTCCTACACCTATGTTTTGCAAACATTTTTTTTTTCGTCACAATTTTCAAATAAACAACATTTTTATTTTTATGCAACATTTACACATTCACCTTCGTTTTGTTTTCACGACTGTAAGCGTGAAAAATTCGTCTTTCGAAGTCGTATTTCGATCATTATCTGAATTGTCATTATCTATTTAGTCGATATGTCTATTGTGCTTACCTTTTAATTATCATTATACCGTTGGCAAGACTCTTTGATCGTTACTCATGCTTCGATAGATTGTGTAATTTGGTTTTATTGAGTTTGTAAAGCACTAGCATTTGGATTACATTTTATTTTGACCTACTTAACCTTTGGTTTCATGAAAATACTTGGGTGTTATGGTTAAATCTTTCATTTATATCTTCCAATATGATACCTATGTTTGTGTTTTCATAACTACTGGCATGTTGATTGTATGAAGATCCATTGGCACCTTGGATAAATTATTGATATGAGTTGTTACAATACATTGGTGCATGGTTAAACATGTGGTGTTTTTTTTAAATCGTATTATTGATGGTTTCAAACTTTGGTATAACATTGATTGAACACGTTTGTTTATACACTTACCATTGTTTCAATGGTTGGGAAAATGACATGAGTGTTAAACTATGCTATAGTGGGTATAACAACTATGAACGTCGGCGGTGGTACTATTGATCATAATTGTTATGCATGGCAGTTAATAACTCCACCACCTTCGCACAATGGCATTTATGCCTATGCCTTATTCTCGTTCACTTCTGTTGGCTCGGGAAGCTATGCTCCTGTGTGTGTTATGATCCAAACCCTCGGCTTACCATGTGCCCGGCTCCATGGCACCAGTCGTGCGAATCGAGCCAAATGGCAACCAAGCCCTATTAATGTTTGACATTGCTTGCAAAGATTTGCAGAATAATGGATGGCTTACCTTCGTGCAATGATTTGAGGGTTTTGATCTAGTTGTAGCACGACAGTTTGCAGTGACCTTCGATGGCTGTAGAGCCAAGGTGGGCGCTATACAGTTAGAGATCGATGAGCAATTCATCAGTTCTACTACAATAAGTTTTCCTAATGCTACAATAATTCATCAGTTATGTTAAGCTCCTTAATGCTAAAACAAATTTTCCTATTAGGCACACTCAATGGGTTTCTAACCTTGTCCTAGTCCGGAAGAAGAACGGGGAAATCCGACTCTGCGTCGATTTCCGAAACCTCAATAGAGCATCTAATAAAGACAACTATCCTGTCCCACCCATGGAAGAGATCCTTCAACAGGTATCTGGTTCCACGAGGCTATCTTTATTGGATGGTTTCTCTGGATACAACCAGGTCTTGATGTCTCCACCAGACCAACTCAAAACTACCTTCCGTACTCCTTGGGGCACTTATGCTTATCGCAAAATTCCCTTTGGATTGATTAATGCTGGTGCTACCTTTCAGAGAGCAATGGACATTTCTTTTTGATGCTTAATCAATCAGTCCGTCATAGTTTACTTAGATGATGTGACTGTTTATTCTAAAAACAAAGATGATCATATAGCTCACTTACGAACCGTTCTGCTACGATGTCGTAAATACGACATCTCGTTAAATCCGAAAAAATCCATCTTTGCAGTAGAACAGGGTAAAATATTAGGATTTATTGTGTCTAGTGAAGGGATGATTATTGACCCCGAAAGGACTCAAGCCATCACTAAACTTCCCCCTCCTACATACAAAAAATCCATGTAGTCTTTCATAGGCCAGATTAACTTCGTGAGAAGATTTGTCCCCAGTTTCTCTGAAATGGTCAGGCCTTTACAGAATTTGATTAAGAAAGACACCCAATATCATTGGGGACCCACAGAAAATCAAGATTTTAATGCAATAAAGAAGGCCATAATAGACGCTCCGTCTCTCATGAGCCCCGACTTCTCCCAAGATTTTACACTCTACACTTTTGCTTCTGACTGTTCCTATGCCATCGTCCTAACTTAGAAGAATGTCGAGAACCACGAAGTACCCATCGCCTTTATGAGCTCTTCTTTCAAAGGTGTTGAACTTAACTATCCAACGGTGGATCGGCAAGCCTACATTGTTTTCAAAGTAGTTAAGCACTTTCGGTCCTATCTTTTGAAGTCAAGGACGAAAGTCATTGTCCCCTACCCTGCCGTAAGGAACTTGTTAGTGCATAAGGAGTTAGGAGAAAAGAGAGCTAACTGGGTCACCTCCTTGCAGGAGTATAACTTAGAAACCATCCCAGCTCAGATTGTGAGAGGCCAAGGGTTATGTAAGTTGGTGGTTGATTCAGAAACAGGACAACAAGAAGAAAGTGATACGTCAAACCTAGGACAAAGTGATCAAAGTTTGATATGTTGCGCACAAAACCTCATTAGTCCCTGGAACGACGATATTAGATTCTGTCTTGAACATGGGTCAATAACCCGTCACCTTAACCCCACCAAAATAAGAGCGTTAAGACTAAAGTCTGCCTCCTTTCATATGGTTAATGATATCCTATTTCGTCAAAATTCTGACGACGTACTGATGCGTTGTCTTGAAAAGGACGAAACAGAAAAAGTCTTGCTAGAGTTGCATGCAGGAGAAGCTGGTGGTCACTTCTGTGGTGACACCACTGCTCATAAGGTTTTAAGAGTCGGTTCTTACTGGCCTACTCTTTTTATAGATGCCCATGCCTTGTGTCGTAAATGTATCATCTATCAGAAAGCATCAAGGCGGTTGCAAAAACCAGCCTTTCCACTGCAACCCGTTACAGTAGATTCTCCTTTCCAGCAATGGGGCCTTGATATCATAGGTCCAATTAACCCTCCGTCCTCACAACAGCACAAGTTTATTGTGACAGCCAGAGATTACTTTACTCGATGGTCTGAAGCTGTTGTGTTAAGAACTGTCAACACTAGTCAGGTAATCGCCTTTCTAAATTCGAACATTATCACTCATTTCGGTATCCCTAATTGTCTAGTATTTGACAACGCTTCATACTTTTATTCTCTTGAGATGAGCGACTTCACTTTGGAGAAAGGAATTAAGATGAAGTATTCTGCTAGTTACTACCCTCAGGGTAACGGATTGGCAGAGTTAACAAACAAGAACTTGATTAAAATTATCAAGAGAACTGTGGTTGAAAATCACAAAAAATGGCACAATGTGCTGCTGAACACGCTATGGGCTGATAGAGTAACGCCAAAAACTGCTATAGGTTAGTCCCCCTTTTTTCTCGTTTATGGCAGAGAAGCAATTCTACCACCTCACATTCTTCTTCCTTCACTTCAATTGTTGCAAAAAGTCCAAGAAGAAGATTGTCCCCCTTTAGAAAACCGAATTAATTCTTTGATGAAGTTGGAAGAGGTAAGGGCCCAAGCTAAATGTAAGATAGATCAACATCAATAGTTGGTTAAAAGTTGGTTCGATTCTAACTCTGCTTCTGATAGGAATTTTGAAGTAGGAAATCTCGTCTTGAAGTGGGACAAACCGCATGAGGGAAAGGGAGAGCACACAAAATTTCAAAACTTGTGGCTTGGACCGTTTTTAATTGCTGAAAAGTTGGGTCCTAGTTCCTTTCGATTACAGAATCTTGAAGGGCAGCTTGACACCTATCCAGTGAATGGCCAAGCCCTGAAAAGATACTTCACTTGATAACTACCCTTGTATATTATGTAAATATTTTATTTTTGTTTGTATTTTCATTTGCTTTCCATTTTTTTATTTTGATTTGAATTTACAAGTTTGTGTCTTTCAAAAATACACACACCTGTACATTGAGCTATTGAGACAAAGACAATAGAAATTTTTTTCGCTGAAATAACTTCTGAAAAATTTATGCAAACATCAATGGTATATTTATGAAATTTATATCTATGTTTGAAAAATATGTTGTTTTAAAGAAGTTGATTGATTTTGATCTCTGAGTAAAGTTCGTCATGATCATCTATTATCTTTTTACGCTGTCCCTTTTCCATAAAGGAATGACTCAGAAGATGTCTCCCTGTCTTAGGAAGTTGGTTTTGTCAATAAACCATCTTTGGATCTAAATAAAGGAAAGTTCTAAAAAATTCTGATGAGGTCTAAAAAATATGTTAAAATATTAAGATTTTCAGCGTCACCCCGCTCACCCATATATTTATGAAAGAAAAACAAAATAAATTATTAATAAGAGCTGTGGGAAGTGCTTGTAAACCCGTTGGGATGCTGAACAGGTCTTCTAGCAGCGGGTAAATGCATGCATGACGCCAAGACAACTTCACCGTGGTACTGAACATGCCCGCTAGCAGTGAAGCAATGTCGGGTATATGAAAATTTGCAAAACGAAACCTCTTTAATGTCCTTTATTCTGATCCAGAACTTCTTAACAGAATACAAATGTCAGAGTGGGTTAAATGGAAACCCTGTCGAGGCTATGGATGCCTGCTAGAAGCAGTGGCTATGCCAACAGTATTGAAGATTTTATCTTTAATATCATGACTTGTTTATCTTAAGATTGTTATCAGTTTTCATCTTTTGAAACACTGCTGAAATGTTTGGTTAATAGTGATGTTTGTACGATTTTCTGGTTGTTATTTTTGAGTTGAAATTATCTTTACTGTCCTCATCTGAATTTGTGCCTTTTTCAGAGATAACTGCTTCTACCAGTGTGTCTCCATTGTTGGTAGCCAATTCACATTTTTCCATTGTCTTATAAGCTGCCTACACCTATGTTTTGCAAACATTTTTTTTTGGTCGCAATTTTCAAATAAACGACATTTTTATTTTTATGCGACATTTACACATTCACCTTCGTTTTGTTTTCACGACTGTAAGCGTGAAAACTTCATCTTTCGAAGTCATATTTCGATAATTATCTGAACTGTCATTATCTCTTTAGTCGATATGCCTATTGCACTTCCCTTTTAATTATCATTATACAGCTGGCAAGACTCTTTGATCGGTACTCATGCTTCGATAGATTGTGTAATTTGGTTTTATTAAGTTTGTAAAGCACTAGGATTTGTATTACATTTTATTTTGACCTACTTAACCTTTGGTTTCATGAAAATACTTGGGTGTTATGGTTAAATATTTCATTTATATCTTCCAATAGGATACCTATGTTTGTGTTTTCATAACTACTAGCATGTTGATTGTATGAAGATCCATTGGCACCTTGGATAAATTATTGATATGAGCTGTTACAATACATTGGCGCATGGTTAAACATGTGGTGTTGGTTTTAAATCGTATGATTGATGCTTTCAAACTTTGGTATAATGTTGATTGAACACGTTTGTTTATACACTTAGCATTGTTTCAATGGTTGGGAAAATGACATGAGTGTTAAACTATGCTATAGTGGGTATAACAGCTATGAACACCAACAGTGGTACTATTGATCATAATTGTTATGCATGGTAGTGAATAACTCCACCACCTTCGCACGATGGCATTTATGCCTATGCCTTATTCCCGTTCACTTATGTTGGCTCAGGCAGTTATGCTCCTCTGTGTGTTATGATCCAAACCCTCGGCTTACCATGTGCTCGGCTCCATGGCACCAGTCGTACGAATCGAGCCAAACGACAACCAAGCCCTGTTAATGTTTGACAATGCTCGCAAAGATTTGCAGGATAATGGATGGCTTACCTTCGTGCAACGATTTGAGGGTTTTCATCTAGCTATATCACGACAGTTTGCCATGACCTTCGATGGCTGTAGAGCCAAGGTGGGCGATATACAGTTAGAGATTGATGAGAAATTCATCAGTTCTGCTACAGGGTTACCTGCTACAGGACAACGCTGGTTCAAAAATTGTAAGGTCGAGGAAGTGCCATGGAAAATGCTTTTTCTCTCGCGCAAAGTCACCTCGTGTGACATAGGTATGCCCATATCTGCACTTAAACCACGATGGCATAATAATTTCATGGTAATCAAATAGTTCGTGACCTGTGAAGGTCGATACAGACTTGTGTTTCTCTACCACCTACGTTTGCTTATGAATTTTATGGGATACTCGTTGAATATGCCCTTTCACTTTCATCATAGCCTATATAAAATGGCGAAAAGGTTCAAAAGGAAGCAGGCTGACAGCAGCCTATTTCATCATGGGATTATTAAGCTTATCGTTGTTTATCACTTGAGTTTGCATGGTGATAGCTGGAGAGATTTCCTCACTCGTAATCTTTTTGAGGATTTAGACCCTGTCCTGGTTGACAAGCCTGTGGTAATTGAAACCAAGGCCGAGCCACCTGTACCCTTACATGTCCTACTTCCTAAACCCTCGGTTGACCCTAAGGTTGACTTACCAGACATTGGAACTGACAAATCCGATCCTACAGAAAAACCTATGAGCAAAAATCCCAAGGCAAACCCTACTGCTAATGCTTGGGGTAAAAAGAACGCTCGTTTGATTTCTCGAATGGCCAGGAACAAGCCTAAACCCTCTGTTGAGTCAAAACCTATAGTTCTGAGTGAGGATTCTGATTCCGACATGGAACATTTTTTAGCTAGCGAGTACCCTTACTCGTAGAGTTTATGCCCCAAACCACCTTACGATTTTGTAACAAATCTTCCCCCCTGCCTAAGAAACGACCCTAGCTACCCTGGTATTAAGTTTCCTAATGAAACCCTCAACCACATGTCGAAACCCTCGCCTGCTCTTTCAAACCCTACACAGTATTCCTGTGACCAATGCGATGTATGGTTGGAACGTTATTAAATTGATGTTCACATACTACAATAAAAAATCCAATCACTGGAAAGTCGAATTGAGGTATTGATCATCCAACGAGACCAACTCCAAGCAGCGGATAAGAAACATAAGACAACAGGCTCGATCCTTTTCAAAAACGTTGAATTGGCTACGACAGTTATCAACTCCAAATTGGCATGATCAAGTCGTCTCATCATTGTACAGATATGGATTTTAATATCGTTGTAGCTGCGTGAGTAAATAGGTTGATTTGAATTCTTTTTTCGAATATCTCTATTTACATTTTGAAATGGCTCTGTTATAATGTGTGCATCATACATGTAGTTTTACTTTAAATAAAAAGAAATTTTAATTTGGTATATGATTTGATCATTCCCAGAATAGCTATCGATGGATTTTTATTAGATTTGAGTGGTTTTCGTTTAGATTTGATTTATAGGTTTGCCTGATTAAGTTAACGACATTATTGGTTCTCTTTTAGTTCAATTCGTTTTGTATCCTTTCCGAACAAGAAGTTTTTATGATCAATTTAGAATGCGATTCGATTGGATTTGATTTCGTTATAATCCATATGATGTGGTTGGTAAATGATTTTATTGAGTTTGGTTGTTACAATATGTTGTGTCATGTAATCTTCTTAGAATAGGAATGCAACTCTGTTCAGTTTCAATTCAAAAGGAATGACTCTGTTTTTATAAAAATAATATGCTCATTTAAGTCTGTGCAAGTTCGCCTGAATCATGGAATGGATTCAATTCATGAAAACTATGCTAAACCCCATCCCATTGATTCGCTTGATTGGATTGTTGTTAGTTCAATTTGTATTCTGATTATAATTGCTGATCTGTTTGATTTAAAATTTGTAAAACGAATTGGTCAAACCCGGTTATAATTCATTTGATTGGAACAATTTTCGTAAAGGAAAATCGATCTTGTTTGATCATTGTGCAATGACAAATGATCGATATCTATTACAAACTATGTTTGATTGATCCTGTTACGATTTTCTTTGTGGACAGCTACGAGTCAGTTATGGTTTGAATTCGCTCACAACCTAAATCATTTGCTATGCAGTTATCATGATTTGAAATTGATCTTGTTCGATTCGATTATTTCTCCTGTTGATAAAGACAAGTATAACGAAGTGTTTGTGATTTGTTTTGATTGTTTTGATTTCAATTGAATATCAAAACGATTTTACAACTGGTGGATTCGATTTGTTGAGAACCGATTACAGTGTTGTTCTATATGATTTTGTTCAGCCGACTTATGATAACAATCGAAACAGAGTATTCCGATCTATGTATTCGGTTGAATGATGTGGATCCTGTTTGATCTCGAATGGTATAATAATTTCAAACTAAATGATTCATTTTCAAATAGTTCTTGGATGATGATTAAATTTAATTCTTTAAAAATATTTGAATTAATCTCAATGTTGATTCTGTATCTTATTTAGACTAGCTACAAAATCGCATGATTCTGTAGCTAGTCTATAGGATTAGTTTTTTATTGTTTTATTAATGAAATATCTCTCTAACTTGTCTATTTCTGACTTGTTTTAGGTGAATTCGAATTGCATGGGATTTGATGGACAGTTTAGAGGATATTTGTGTTTCTAGTTTTATTGAAGTTTCCTAGTTTAGTTAAAATTGGGAATATCTTCCCAGATTTATGTAAACAGTTTGATAACTTCCACAGGGAGGTTTTACCCTGTGGAAAAACTTATAAATACTTATTATTTTTGTAATAAGGATCATCCTTGCTTGTGGAAGAACCATGATTATGGATATATAATACAAACTGAGACAAAATTTGATGTTCTGCTACATCTTTCGCTTTCATAATATCAATCTTTTGTTTCATGTTTACGATTATCAATTTGCATTAGATTATTGAATACTTTAGCTATCATAGTCTTTTGCAAGAATGATATGAATTAATTAATGTTCCATCCATATCTGATTTCTTCCAGTACTTAAAAACACAACAATTACTTGATTCAGTTTATGAATGATGGATTTCTCTTCTTCATTGATTGAATTATTTTGTATAAGTCTTCGCATACGGGTTTATCTAATTGTAGAGATTTATAAATCATATGATTGTTGTGATTTTTATGTCTTGTTTGTCCTGTAAACAAACTCGAAGAGCACTACAGGTATCATTTACGAGAAGCTTCTGGATTATTCGGTGCGATTTTCCTTCCTCCAATCTGCTAGCATGGTCATCATACACAGGACAAACCTGGAGCGTTTCTAGGTCAACTTGTTATTTATTTCTTTAGTATATTTATTAGTAGTTTAAGTTAGATATATTTGTAGTTTAGATTAGTGATTTAGTTTAGTTAGTTTTCTGTTTTATTTCTCATTCATAAAATTATAAAATCAAACCAAAAATATCTTCTACTGTCTTAGGGCAGAATGTAAATGAGTTTTTCAGGTTTTATTCAAATCTGTAAATTGTAGATATTGTACATTTTGTGAATAAGTTATATTTTAGTCGGTAGTATAGTATTATTTAGTAGATTATATTTATATTATAGTTAGATTTAGTTTAGTTTGTTTTGATAATTAGTTTTAGTTAGTTTATTTAGTAGTTAGTTTTAATTAGATTAGTTTATTAGTTAGTGTTGGTTAGTTTAGTTTGTTTTATTTAGTTTTAGTTAGATTAGTTAGTTTAGAATAGTTCTTTTTCTTTTTGTTTTCTTAGGACCTTAGATCGGCTAACGGAGCCGCTAAACCCGTCAGGGTGGTCCATCCCAAACAACTTGGGTTATTAGACAACCCCGGACCGGTTCCACTCTCTCAGTTGACGGACGGTCAATTTCGCCCGTCAACACGCATGCTAGCTTTCCATCTTGGAGAAGCACAAGTTCATCTCGAACAACATCATTCCACCATGGGGGAAAGCTAGTGCATGCTAGCTTTCCCTCTTGCACAAGCACACGCACATCTCAAACAACATCAGTTTAGCATGGAGGAAGGTTTGCACATGCTAGTTTTGCCTCTTGCACAAGCATAAGCTCATCTTGAACAACATCATTCCACCATCAAGGAAATCTAGCGTGTGCTAGCTTTCCCTCTTCAACAACCACAAGTGCATCTTGAAACAACATCATTCCACCATGGGGGAAATCTAGTTTATGTTGGAATTACCTCTTGCAAAATCACAAGCACATCTCGAACAACATGATTCCACCATGGGGGAAAGGTAGCGCGTGCTAGCTTTCCCTCTTGCACAAGCACTAGCGCATCTCAAAAATCATCCCACCATGGGGGTAATCTTGCACATGCTAGTTTTCCCTCTTGCACAAGAACAAGATCATCTCAAACAACATCATTCAATGTGGGGGAAAGCTAGTGCTAGCTTTCCCCCCAGTGCAATTACATCCCGAATAACAACATTCCACCATGGGGGAA
Organism: Picea engelmannii; assembly: GCA_009831015.1. NCBI lineage: Eukaryota > Viridiplantae > Streptophyta > Pinopsida > Pinales > Pinaceae > Picea > Picea engelmannii. Next base: position 14,486 of record ML844304.1, on the reverse strand, counting down.
AGCTAGTGCGTGCTACCTTTCCCTCTTGCACAAGCAGAAGCGCATCTCGAACAACATCAATCCAACATGAGGGAATGCTAGCGCGTGCTAGCTTTCCCTCTTGCACAAGCAGAAGCGCATCTCGAACAAAATAATTTTAGCATGGAGGAAAGCTTCCACATGTTAATCTTCCCTCTTGCACAAGCATAAGCTCATCTTGAGCAAGATCATTCCATCGTAAAGGAAATCTAGCCTGTGCTAGCTTTCCCTCTTGAACAAGCACAAGTGCATCTTGAAGCAACATTATTCCACCATGGGTGAAAGCTAGTTTATGTTGGATTTCCTTCTTGCAAAATCAAAATCACATCTCAAACAAAATGATTCCAACGTGGGGGAAATATAGCGCATGCTATCTTTCCCTCTTGCACAAGCACTAGCGCATCTCGAAAATCATCCCACCATGGGTGTAAGCTTTCCCGTGCTAGTTTTCCCTCTTGCACAAGAACAAGCTCATCTCAAATAACATGATTCAATGTGCTAGCTTTCCCCCTAGCACAATTACATCTCGAATAACATCATTCGAACATGTGGGACAACTAGCATGTGCTAGCTTTCCATCTTGCAGAAGCACAAGTGCATCTCGAACAACATCATTCGAGCATGGGGAAAATCTAGTGTGTGCTAGCTTTCCCTCTTGCACAAGAACAAGTGCATGTCGAACAATTATTTTAGCATGGAGGAAATCTTGCACATGCTAGTCTTCCCTCTTGCACAAGCATAAGCTCATCTTGAACAACATCATTCCACTGTCAAGGAAATCTAGTGTGTGCTAGCTTTCCATCTTGAACAAGCACAAGTGCATCTTGAAACAACATGCTTCCATTGTGGGGGAAAGCTAGTTTAGGTTTGGATTTCCGTCTTGCAAAAGCACAAGCACATCTCGAACAACATCATTCCACCATGGGGGAAATCCAGTGCATGCTATCTTTCCCTCTTGCACAAGCACTAGCATATCTCGAAAATCATCCGACCATGAGGGTAAGCTAGCGCATGCTGGTTTTCACTCTTGCACAAGCACAAGCTCATCTCAAACAACATCATTCAATGTGGGGAAAATCTAGCATGTGCTAACTTTTCCCCAGCACAATCACATCTCGAATAACATCATTCCAACATGGGGGAAATCTAGTGTGTGCTAGCTTTTAATCTTACATAAGCACAAGTGCATCTCGAACAACATCATTCCACCATGGGGGAAAGCTAGCACGTGATAGCTTTCCCTCTTACGCAATCACAAGCACATCTCGAACAACATCAATTTATCATGGAGGAAATCTTACACATGCTAGTCTTCCCTCTTGAACAAGCATAAGCTCATATTGAACAACATCATTCCACCATCAAGGAAATCTAGCGTGTGATAGATTTCCCTCATGAACAAGCACTAGTGCATCTTGAAACAACATCATTCCACCGTGGGAGAAAGCTAGTTTATGTTGGATTTCCCTCTTACAGAAGCAGAAGCACATCTCGAACAACATGATTCCACCGTGGGGGAAAGCGAGTGCATGATGGCTTTCCCTCTGGCACAAGCACTAGCGCATATCAAAAATCATCCCACCATGGGGGTAACCTAGCACGTGCTAGTTTTCCCTCTTCAACAAGCACAAGCTCATCTCAAACAACATAATTCAATGTGGGGGAAAGCTAGAATGTGCTAGCTTTCCCCCATCACAATCACATATCAAATAACATCATTCCAACATGGGGAAAGCTAGCGCATGCTAGCTTTCCATCTTGCATAAGCACAAGTGCTATATTTCCCTCTGTCACAAGCACAAGTGCATATTGAACAACATCATTTTAGCATGGAGGAAAGCTTGCACATGCTAGTCTTCCCTCTTGCACAAGCATAAGCTCATGTTGAACAACATCATTCCACCATCAAGGAAATCTAGCGTGTGATAACTTTCCCTCTTGAACAGGCACAAGTGCATCTTGAAACAACATCATTCAACCGTGGGTGAAAGCTAGTTTATGTTGGATTTTCCTCTTGCAAAAGCAGAAACACATCTCGGACAACATCATTCCACCGTGGGGGAAAGCTGGCGGATGCTAGCTTTACCTCTTGCATAAGCACTAGCGCATCTCGAAAATCATCCAACCATGTGGGTAAGCTAGCGCGTGCTAGTTTTCCCTCTTGCACAAGCACAAGCTCATCTCAAACAACATCATTCAATGTGTGGGAAAGCTAGTATGTGCTAGCTTTTCCCCTAGCACAATCACATATAGAATAACATCATTCCAACATGGGGGAAATCTAGCACGTGCTAGCTTTCAATCTTTTACAAGCACAAGTGCATCTCGAAAATGCTATCTTTTCCTCTTGCACATGCACTAGCGCATCTCGAAAATCATCCCACCATGGGGGTAAGCTAGTATGTGCTAGTTTTCCCTTTTGCACAAGCACAAGCTCATGTCAAACAACATCATTGAATGTGGGGGAAAGCTAGGATGTGCTAGATTCCCCCCTAGCACAATCACATCTCGAATAACATCATTCCAACATGGGGGAAAGCAAGCACATGCTAGCTTTCCATATTTCAGAAGCACAAGTGCATCTCAAACAACATCATTCCACCATGGGGGAAACCTAGCACGTGCTATCTTTCCCTCTTGCACAAGCACAAGCGGATCTTGAACAACATCAATTTAGCATGGAGGAAATCTTGCACATGCTAGTATTTCCTCTTGCATAAGCATAATCTCATCTTGAACAACATCATTCCTTCGTCAAAGAAATCTAGCGTGTGCTAGCTTTCCCTCTTCAACAAGCACAAGTGCATCTTGAAACAACATCATTCCACCATGGGGGAAAGCTAGTTTATGTTGGATTTCCCTCTTGCAAAATTACAAGCACATCTCGAACAACATAATTCCACCGTGGGGGATAGGTAGAGCGTGCTAGTTTTCCCTCTTGCACAAGCACTAGCACATCTCAAAAATCATCCCACCATGGGGGTAAGCTTGCACATGCTAGTTTTCCCTCTTGCAAAAAAACAAGCTCATCTCAAACAACATCATTTAATGAGGGGGAAAGATAGCATGTGCTAGCTTTCCCCCTAGCACAATCACATCTCGAATAACAACATTCCACCAGGGGGAAAGCTAGTGCGTGCTACCTTTCCCTCTTGCACAAGAAGAAGCACATCTCAAACAACATCATTTTAGCATGGAGGAAAGCTTGCACATGTTAGTATTCCCTCTTGGACAAGCATAAGATCATCTTGCAAAGCTAGTTTATGTTGGATTTCCCTCTTGCAAAATTACAATCACATCTTGAACAACATCATCCCACTGTGGGGGAAAGCTAGTGCATGCTAGATTTCCCTCTTGCACAAGCACAAGCGCATCTTGAAAATCATCCCACCATGGGTGTAAGCTAGCACATGCTAGTTTTCCCTCTTGCACAAGCTAGCTTTCCCCCACATTGAATTATGTTGTTTGAGATGAGTATATTCTATCTTTCCCCCTATGACAATCACATCTCAAATAACATCATTCCAACATGCAGGAAAGCTAGTGCATTCTAGCTTTCCATCTTGCAGAAGCACAAGTGCATCTCGAACAAGGACAAGAAAATGTAGCCTCCAAAGTGTTGTTATCAACCCCTTTTTCTCTCTTATATGCCCCCCTCATAACAATAAATTTTGTAACGATTGGAAAAGGAGTTTTTGGACCAACAATTTTCTCTTCAAGTTTTCATGCTTCTTTTTTAGCATGCTCTGCCTCTTCTTGAT
>ML844303.1:5109-23640 GCA_009831015.1 Picea engelmannii | reverse complement strand
TTGAGGGTACGAAGAATAGCCTCTCGAACTGTAAGTGTTTGGTCAACCACCTGGACCTTCGAGACACCAGGTAAGTATGAGATAATCGAAGGTGGCTTCTGTCCATATACCGCTTCAAAAGGAGTCACGCGTGTAGTTGTCTGGTATGAAGTGTTGTACCACCATTCAGCTAGGGGTAACCATTGAGCCCACTGATTTTTCTTTTCCAAGGCAAAACACCTCAAATATGTTTCCAAACACTTGTTGACAACTTCTGTTTGACCATCAGTATGGGGATGATAAGCTGTACTGAGATGCAATTGGGTGCCTTGTAGATTGAACAGTTCTTGCCAAAAATTGCTTGTGAAAGTTGGGTCGCGATCAGAAACAATAGAGTGTGGCATGCCATGAAGCTTGAAGACCTGATCCATGAAAATTTGAGCCACCGTGGATGCTATAAACAGGTTTTGAAGAGTGCAGAAATGAGCATACTTGGAAAGGCGATCAACAACCACCATGATGACTGGTTTATTTCTCGATTTGGGTAAGCCTGTGATAAAATCCATAGAGATGTCCTTCCAAATAGCAGGTGGAATCGGGAGCGGTTGTAGTGTGCCCGAAGATTTGACTATTTCTCCCTTGTTGCGTTGACACACATCACATTCGGCGACAAAATTACAAATGTCTTGTTTCATACCATCCCAGAAAAAAGAACGTTTGACCCTGTCATAGGTTTTGGTGAACCTGGAGTGACCTGTTGTCGATGTAGCATGAAGCTCAGAAAGTACCATGGATTTAACCTTTGATTGTTTACTTAAATATAGACGGCCTTTGTATCGAAGCTCATCATGGAGCCAAGAGTACCCTGGGGGAGTTGTAGCACTACACTGCAATTGTTGGATCAACTGCGAACTTTTGGGATCTTGTAGCCATTCCTGGCGAACGGCTTGGAGCCAATCTGGTACAATAAAGGAAAGAGAAAAACAAGATCCTTCATCTTCATATTTGCGGGAAAGTGCATCTGCAACCACATTTTCTTTGCCTTTCTTGTAAATGATCTCATAATCATAGCCAAATAGCTTAGTTACCCATTTTTGTTGCTCCAGGGAGGAAATGTGTTGTTCTAGAAAATACTTGAGGCTTTGATGGTCCGTCTTAATTTGGAAGCATTGCCCCAATAGATAAGGGCGCCACAAATCAACGGCATACAAAATAGCCAAATTTCCTTTTCATAGATAGATTTGCCCAGATTTCTTTCAGATAGTTGCTTGCTAGTAAAGGCCAAAGGCCGACCATCTTGCATAAGGACAACACCAATTCCTTTCCCCGAAGCATCACATTCCAAGACAAAGGTCTTTGTGAAATCAGGAAGGGCCAGGACTGGGGTGGTGCACATGGCCATCTTCAAGGTTTGAAAAGCTTGAGCAACAGCTGGAGTCCAAGTGAAAGAGTTCTTTTTTAGGAGAGTAGTGAGAGGTGCTGCAATCTTTCCGTAATTCTTAACAAACTTGCGATAATAACCTGTTAAGCCTAGAAATCCACGCAAGCTTTTGAGAGTCTTTGGGTGAGGCCAGTCTTGCATAGCTTCAATCTTTTTAGGATCCACCCTGAAGCCGTCCTTGCCAACCAAATGACCCAAGTACTCTACTTCTGAGGCACCAAAAGCACATTTAGACTGTTTCAGGAAAATTTGGTGCTGAGAGAGTAGATGGAGAACTCGATCCACATGAGCAAGATGTTATGTCCAGGTCTTGCTATAGATGAGGATATCATCAAAGAAAACTAAGACAAATTGACGGAGAAAAGGACGAAAGACATGATTCATAAGGCTTTGGAAGGTGGAGGGGGCATTACACAAGCCAAAGGGCATGACCAAAAACTCATAGTGGCCATCATGAGTTCCATAGGCAGTATTGGGAATGTCTGCCTCTTTCATACGTATCTGGTGGTAGCCCGAATGAAGATAAAGTTTAGTAAAGAATTGGGCGCCACTCAGTTCATCTAGGAGGTCATCAATGACAGGAATGGGAAATTTGTTGAGGGCACGGAAGTCAGGACACATTCGCTAAGAACCTTCTTTTTTTAGGACCATGACCATAGGAGAAGAGTAGGGGCTCGTACTAGGGCGGATAATGCCTGCATTAAGGAGTTCCTGGACCATTTTCTCAATTTCATTTTTTTGGGAAAATGGGTGACGATATAGACGAATATTGGGAGGAAGGCTTCCGGGTACAAGGGGAATGGAATGATCATGAACACCACGTGAAGGAGGGAGTCCCTGGGGAGTGGAAAAGACCACTTGATGTTTAGAAAGGATGGCTTGGAGGTCTTGCGGCACCGAGGGTGTTTCTATTGATTGTATGGCATGGAGTTAAGCAATAACACCAGAATGACCCTTTTTGAGCAACTTTTCCATGCGATGGGAACTAATGATCTCAGGTGAACCGACAATAATGCCTTGAAACTTATATTGGTGGCCCTCCTGGTCAAATTGCATGGTTAATTCCTGACAATCCATGAGAATGGGACCCAAAGTCCTTAGCCAGTCTACACCCAACACAATGTCACAACCGCCCATATCGATAGCAAACAAATGAGATTTCAGGTGGTAGTCACCAATTTGGAGACACACATTTTCACAACGCCCTCTACATTTCATGGATCCACTGTTGGCAATCATGATTTGGAAATTATTGACGGCATGGATATAGCAATGAGTTTCTTGGGCAATGCAACGATGAATAAAATTATGGGTTCTTCCACTATCAACTAGAATGATGACCTTTTGATGCTTGATGTAACCGATTAACTTGAGGGTTTGGGGAGCAGAGAAGCCAGTGAGAGCATTGAGGGAAATGACCGGTTCTACTTCGGGAGGGTCTGAGGGAGGGGTTATGTCGGGGGTTTTAGGTGACTCAGACACAAGGGGAGTTTCAATATCCTCTTTCGAAATATCCCCGGAGATGGCCATAAACATATTTTGTTCCTTACACTTGTGGCACGGGAAATATTTGTCATCACAATTATAACAAAGGCCTTTGAGTTGGCATTCAACCATTTCAGCCCTGGTCAATTTTTGGATCTTTAGTGGAGCGGAGGGAGTAGTGAGATTTATTGGTTTAGGGCGAGGGATAAAGGAGGGTTTCTATTTTTGAGAAGATACAACATGTTGTGCTTCTTTAGCTCTTTCAGTATCCTCCACCCAACTCTGAGGCCAAGCCATGAGGACATGGGCCCGAATCTCATACTTGAGGCCACTGATAAAACATTCTCGGAAAAAGGCATCAGACATGCCCTCTGTCCAAAAAGCCAGGCGCTCAAAGGCAACTATAAAGTCTTCCATTGTTCCCGATTGTTTCAACTTTGTCAAATGGCCCAAATGGTTGGTGTCAGTGTCAAAGTGTTCATAAAGCTCTGCCACAAAGTGTGTCCAAGCAATATACCCTTGACGAGAAGTTTTTCTCCATTGCCACCATTGCCAACGTTCTTGATCTAGATGGAGAACATCATATCGGAGTTTGGCCAAGTCATCTGTAATGCCGTATAAAGAGAAATAATGTTCCATTTGGGTTACCCAACCAGTGGGGTCCGAGCCATCAAATTTGGTCACATCCACCCGTGGAAGGCGTAGGTCACGTTGAAAGTGATGGTTCTGAAAGTTATGGGAATGAGAGGAATGTTCAACTTCAGTATGTGGAGGTGAGGAAGAGGAAGGGTTATCTGTAGGGATATGTAGTTTGGTGTAAAGTGCCGAAAAGACAGATTCAAGCTGGGTGGTGAGGTCTTGTTTGATCTCCTCCATTGAGGACTGCATGGTTGTATTGATGGCGAAAACATTGGCATTGAGTTGTTTCACTTCTTGTTGGGTCTTAATGAGACTAGATTGCAAGGTGTTGAAGCGAGCTTCTAAGTCTTGGCTACAGGTATGGGCCCTGAGGATGGGGGAACTGAAAAGGGGCGGGCGGGGTCAATTTTTTTTTTCCGAAAAATGATATGTATGAATGTGATAAGGGAGAAGAGATGAATCCAATGGAATAGGTCTCAAATAATGGTGAAAAAATTTCTAGACTCATTTTTTTTACACCTACAGAGTTATACTCCGGTCTGAAGAATACCGCAGAGAGGAAATGCCCAAATGATTAACCAGAAAGAAATGTGTATTTACTTGGCAACCTGAACACAGTTGTGCGACAATAGATCTTGTTTGTTTTAATTTTTTTATGTTTCTGTCCCCAAGGGTTAGGTATTCAAGGGTTCTACAGACAAGGGTTTGCCTTGTGCTATAGCTCTTTGATATACGTGCGGGGTCCAACAATAGTACTCGACCCAATATCTCAGGGCACTAACTAAGGAGGATAGACCATACCCTTAGCTGTACTACCTGACTACCCAGGTACTAGAGAGTATCTTCCCAAGTGTTGTTCTCGATGGCACTATAGCAGTCAGGCGACCGATCGGTTTATCTAAATAGGGCTTCAGGAAATCTAGGCCGATCCATACATAGGTGCTGTCTGATGCGCTACCACTCGAAGGGGTACCAAGAGGGGTTACAAGGGTGGCCAACATATGTGCGCTTAAGAACCACTTGTATTTCCTCCGTGTATGAATCCCTCAACTGCGGGTTTATGCGCGTAACGACAGATCTCTGTGGCTTAAGGACGCCGGAATACGTCTCTACCCTGAAACAAATTTACCCACAATTTCTGCCAAGGAAATTGCTCTGATACCACTTGTAATATACCAGATATAAAAAGTATGCAGAACATAAATAAAATGCTAGAAAAGACAGAATGACAGCAATATAACCAGAATAATCACCACAATAACACTGAAATGATATAAGAATAACAACAGAAAATAACACTTTGATTCTGAGAGCAATGTTCACGGGCCTCTTCGAGGGGGCAACCTCTAGTCAAGCAGAGCTCTATTACAATAATCTCCAAGCTAGGGTTGTCATACCCTCAACTCCTATTTATACTAAATATGTCTATCAAAAGAAGCATCTAGAGGAAGATCCTTCTAGAAGCGGAAGCTTCTATTAGGTCTTCTTACATTCGACTTATTCTATTTTATTTGCAAGGCCTTATTAATATTGACCTTTATAACATCTGAATATATTGTTCTACCTATGTGCGGGTTAGGACCCTAACATGTACCCTCAAAGTACTCATAGAAACCAAAATCTCTGTTCCGAAGTTCAAGAGCCTCTTTTCAAAGATCGTCTACCTTTGTGTTCAACTCCCTTAGAACATGGTGAAAAGAGAGCCACTCAAAATGTTGGAATGCCAAATTGATTTATGTCATAACATTTTCCAGCCTGGTGTTTTGTATGTTGACTTTTTCTTGAGCCCAATCAATCACCGGTTTTGAATCTCCTAAAACTTGAAGTTTGCGGAGGTCCTTCTTTATGGCAGCCTCCAAAAGGGTCCATAGGGCTACAAAATCAACTCTATTATTTGTCCCCCCTCCCGGGGCATATCTTATGTGAACATAATGAATTTGGTTGAGAAATAAGACCACTCCCACCCCACACTTGGGTGGGTGCCCTTGACTGGCCCCGTCGAAATAACCCCACAGAGTGCCATAGTCCAGGGAAGGGAGGACTATACAACGTGGCCTTTGTTCTTTCAAATCCACTTTGTATTCAAATTCTTGACTAAGAGTGATGGTTGTTGTCACCTCAGAGGGAACCAACTTGTCTTTGAAGATAACTTCATTACGTGCCCACCATAAGTTTGAAATTAAAAGGCTCAGAAGACCTACATAAAGAGAGACCGACTTGTCCATGAACCATTTCCTGAGGAATCTTTCTAGGTCATGCCTGTTCCAATCCATGTTTGTGCTGAGTTTGTCTTTTACATTTGTGGTAACTTGTCCTGCATAAGGACATGAGACACAATTGTGAGACACAGATTCAACACTAGACTTGCAAAGCACACAGCGATTTGGTCCAATCCACCCCCTCTTCAAACCATTGTCCCAAGTTAACAGTTTAGTTTTAAGGGCTAGCCAAAGGGTTAAATTGCATTTGAGAGGGGCTTTGATTTTCCATAAGGCCTTACTCCAGCACCTAGGATGTGTCTCTTGTCTCTCCTCGACCCAAGATTTATATCCTAGTTTTGTTGTGAAGGATCCTTTGTTAATGTTCTTAGACCAACACAGAGCATCCTCAGCTCCTTCGTCGATAGAAATGAATTTTTTGCTAAGTAACATGATAAAAGAGTCCCACTCCTACGAGAGGTCAGTAGGTAGCCCCAAAAATGTCGAGTCTTTCCATATGGATCTGCCTCTTGGCTAGGGGGTCCCGCTGTACACATCAAAGAGAGAGTAAATGTTGGAAGCACTTAAAAAATGAATTAGAGGTTCCGACAGTCTGTATCGATTGCCTGATCCAAGCCAAGGATCTTCTCCCACTCTTATTCGATGACCATTTCCAACCTTCCACACCATCTAGTTGCTTACTAAAGGAAAGGCTTCCACCAGGGATTTATAGACTATGTATCCCTTAGAAGATTTAACCAGGGATCGAAACCAATCCTCGATGTATAAACTGACTAGGTACTTGAAGCACATCACCCTAACCCACATAGAGTTTCCTTGGGTCAATCTCCATAGGTATTTTCCTGCTAACACACGAGCAAAGGGGTGGATGTCTTTGAGTCCCGACCCCCCCAAATCCTTTGGGATCGCTATCGAAGTCCAACTTGCTCGATAGGTTCCACTAGAGGCATTTTGACCAGCCCATAAATACTTATTGCTTAACTTTTGAACCTTGTCCATAAATCCTTTGGGTATGACCGCTATCGAGTTCCAGTAAACTAGAATGCTTTCCAGAACAGATTTGACTAGGACAAGCCTTCCACATCTCGATAAGAATCTGTTCACCCAAGAAGAAATTCTTGATTCTCCTTTTAATAATAACTATCCCCAATCCTCCTTACAATAGCCATCTGGTTTTAGAAATAAGCCAAGATATTTGAAACCATCAACCAAATTCTTCCTTTGTGCAGGGATAACATTATGAAGGGATGATACTTCTGAGTCAGAGAATTTATTGAGAATAATGACAGACTTCTCCGGATTGATCACCATACCAATTGCATTGCAAAAAAGGTCTATTCTACTCTTTAAAGATGTCACATCTCTTAATGATTTGAAGATGCCGCAGAAAACGTCATCGACAAATAAGAGGTGAGTTACCATCTCCGAATCTAACACCTTAATGCCCTTGAACATGTTATTGGATCAAGATTCTTTAATCAACCTGCTTAAACCTTCGACAATTAAAAGAAAGAGGAAAGGGGAAAGTGGGCACCCCTGATGAAGGCCTCTCAAGGATTTAAGGAAATAGGAGGGAACATCATTAATAAGCACAATGAAGGATGCACTTTGAATACATCCCATTATCCAATTCACCGAGTTCACATTGATGCTAATATGAATAATATCCAGACATTAAAAGGTCAAACTGTCACACATCCACTACAACAACTTAGATTTTTCGTCTTTTTCTTCGAGGAACAGAATCCTCGGGACTTCTATGGGGCCTAGCGTAGACCCTCTCTTCCCTTATCCTCCTCCAAACGACCACAAGTTGGCCTTAGCGTAAGCGCCTTTCGCAACTCGCGAGTCGGGAATCAAGGCTCTCGACTCCCCTTTCTCTAAACACCGATACCCGAGATACTATATGGGTATGGCTCCCTCCTCACTAGTGCTTGCTACATGTAACCGTAGGCTAGGCCAGACACTAGCACCACTCACAACCTCGCCAGTCGAGGTGTTGAGCTCTCGTGCTCCTCCTTCGCGAATCCTCGAGACGCGAGAGGTCAATGTTGCGTGGACTCTGCCAAAGCGACGCGCACACGCCACTTGTCAACCTCGCTATACTATGCTCACGAGCTGTGTCGCCATCGCCCGTCGCATGAGACCTCAGCTCTCGGTGTTTCGCGACCTTAGCGATCAAAGTGCAGCTTCTTCATCCTGTGAAACCTCGAGCCACGATAAGTCAACAGTGGGTTGACTCTTTCCCAGTGTGACACGTGTCCACCACCGGTCACTCGCTTCCTAGTCTAAATACTAGCACTACTCGCATCTCGCGACTTCGCGAGTTGGAGTGTTGATCCCTCATGCTCATCCTTCGCGAGTTCCCAAGATACGATAAGTCAACAATGGGTTGACTCCTTCCCAGGCGACATGTGTCCATCACCTGTCACTCGTTCCCACCTTTCTCTGGGCGCTTGTTGTTACGCCACCTGTCAACCACGTGGTCTCCACTTATGGATGGGTCACGTGTTTGCACGAGTTCTCGGCGCGACTTCTACAATCGAAAAGAAACTCCCTCAAGTTCCGAACTCCCGATAGGCGATAACCACGAAAGTTCTGATCCAACGGTTCTCCTGTGCCTTGGATCCAACGGTCACGATCACGTCACGATCTCGTGAATCGTGAGTTCATGCAGCCCTACCCTTGACCACTCCACGCCATGAGTCAGTGAAATGCCACTCTCCTGCCTATACAAAGACTAAGATCGACGGTCAATAGGGCTTCGTTAGATCCTTGGATCTACGGTCCGGGATCCCATCGCTACATGCGAAGGCTGAAAGGGTCGAGGTGTTAATGCCTGCGCTCCTTCTCTAGATCCATCGGTCTCGACAGATCTGGGGTATTCCCGAAAGGATTCCGACCGTTCGTCTACCAAATGATAGGGTATTCTCTCTTTCTATAATTGGGCTCGCTATCCCTTCTGAGCTTGAATCACGAAGTCCAACTTCTCATTTCTTCAAACTCCCACGACTCGAGACCTTAGAGAGCTATCCTTCCTTACATAAGGTTTCCAGACCCGGATCGCATGAACCTTCAGACGGTTCCAAGGTTTATGGGGTAATCTCCAAAGAAGAGTACTCTCGAGGAGCCTTCCCAGAACATTACGAGAGTTAAGCAAACAAGACGGTTCTCAGTGGAGCGAAATCATGCCCCAAACTTAATCCTTTGTACAGAAGCCAACTATGGCATGTAAGCATACACATGCATCCATTATTTCCAGTCTAACACACCAGGCAATCATTCTACATAGAAATTATTATGGGCATATAAACATAAGCATGTATTCATGATATTCAGTTTGAAATACAAGGTATAAAACACTTATCAGATCTACTAGGCGTGATGCAACTGCCGAGAGGGGTGCTCGTTTCCACCCAACCATAGGCTCAATGACTCCAAACGGATTTACCACTAGCCACCCCCAAGCTAGACCACGATGCTTTGAGGTTCAGTCTCCTACTTCCAACTCGACAGAAATCAAGGACGAAGGTTACTTTCCTTCTCCTGATGCAGGAAAATAATCCAGGATGAAGGTTACTCTCCTTCTCCTGGTATTCAGAACTCGCTGCATTTCTAGGGTTTCTCCAGTCTCTTTCGCGATCCCCGTCGCACGCACTGCTCTTCCTCCTTTACCACATTTCCTCTCTTGGCAATTTCTGTCTGCAAGGTTGCATGTGGCATGAATTCCGCCGTCCGTGGTTAGGTCTGAGGGCTATTACGGATGGGTGGTTCACCCCCATCCCCTCATTAACTCTTGAGGAGCCTCCCCACCAACCAATCTGACGGGAAATCCATTCCAGGATCAAAGAGCTGCTTTGGTTTGTGAGAAAGTATAAACCAGTACGGTACTGGCTCGGTGGAATTTAACACAACCATTCCAGGTCCCTTCCACCACCTCTCATTATCCATCATGGTCTCTTTTAGCACATCCCCTTCTCAACAGTCATGCAACGCATATTCATTATATAATTTACATTCTTCGACCTTTTATGCAAAGGTCCATCAAATCAAACATTCACATGTTTGAGTTTTCCATAGTTCTTGGCCAACATAGTTATTTTTACAAACTCGGGGAAACAAGGTGTTACAATTCCCTCCCCCTTAAAGGAACATCGTCCTCGATGTTCTATCTATCAATATGACATGTATGTATAGAAGTAAACAAAATCGGATATTCCTGTTTCATGGCATCTTCCATTTCCCACGTAGCCTCATCTGGGCCAAAATGTTTCCACTACACCTTGACCTGTGCAATGGTTCGGTTCCTGAGTGGGGTTTCCTTTCTGTCCAGTATGCATTGAGGTTCTGGCAGGAATTCTCCCTCCGGTTCCACCTTCCATCTCCACCACTGAAGCTTGGTGGTTAGCTTGTTTATTATCCAAGGCTGCATAAATTTGTGGCACACTCCTGGCCACGTCATTGACGGTGGTAGCTTCTTGAACGTTGTAAATTCTCCGACTGTTCTGTTGTCGGTGCGAGCAGTACCTCAGTAGATGTTCTTCTCCACAACCCCAACATTTCAAGGGTTCTCTCTTTGGGTTATCAATCTTTCCTGGGGTAGATCCAGAAGGTTTATTTCCGCTCTAGGAGGGGAAATTCTGCTGGTGTACACTTCGGGTTGGGAAGCTCATCCTTGAGTCATTTTTATAGTTTTTAAATCTTGGGGATTTAAACCCCTTTTTCCGAAATCCCAAACTATTCTTCTGCTTCCAGTTTTCACGAGGTTCTGTCCGATGCCCCAGCTGTTCGTAACAATATCTTGCCTTTCAGATAGTGTCTTCTAGGGTCTTTGGCTTGTCAAACTCAATCCTGTTCTGATAGTCCTTAGGTAGTCCACTGATGAATCGTTGCACCTTTTCCTTCTCTGCTTTTATATAGCGTACATACCTCAACAATTCGAGGAATTTGCTGACATATTCCTCTATGGTGCGTTGCCCCAGTTTGAGTTCATAGAATTATTTAGTCTTTTCGTCGAAATACTTTTCCGACAAATACTTCTTTCTGAAGTATTTCTCAAACCATTCCCAAGATAAGTCCTCTTCGTGAATCCCTTTTACATTCTTAAGGTATTCTCACCAAATGGAAGCCTTTCCATTCAAGTTGAAAGTGGCTACTCAGGCCTTCAAGTTTTCTGAGAAGTCATGGACTCTAAAATACTTCTTTAGTCCAAGCAGTCAGGCCTCCGCTTCCTCCCCTTTCTTTATTTCACCATTGAAAGAGGGTGGTTTGGCCTTCTTGAATTCTTTGAGATTGTGACTTTTGGAATGCTTTCGCTTCTTCCGTTTTCTTCGGGAATAAGAACTAGTTCTGCTACTAGAAGATCCCTCTGAGTCGCTAGTTTCCTTTCCAAAGGAATCGTTTGATGCTTGTCCCTTGTCTCTGGGGTGGACCTTTCTCGAGGTGCTCTTCCCGGTGTGGCCACTTAAAAGACCACGTTTCCGTATCTTAGGTGGACTTCGACTTTTCTTTGTCTATCGTCGGTCCACGTAACTAGTGTCAGGTTCATGCTGCAATTGTCTTTGTATGTCGGATAAACTCTGCAGCAAGACTGCATTAATTTCTGTCTTCTTCTCTTGCTCTTTTATCAACCTCTTGTTGTCGGCCTTGCAACTCTGTAGTTCGACCATGAGGCTTCTCATAGTTTCAGCTAGATCGGGAGGGGTCTCTACCGCTCTCCTTTCGTCAGACTCTTCATCTCTGTTGTGGGAGCCATCCCCCACTTCGTGGTGCTAAAGGGGGTTAAGATAGAGGGTTACTCTTTTTAAGAGTACTTCAAATAAAGTTTCTGCACAACTTGTTCATGAGCCCAAGCAGGCCAAGTGTTGTAACCATGCTTTGATACCAATTTGTCACACATCCACTACAACAACTTAGATTTTTTGTCTTTTTCTTCGAGGAACAGAATCCTTGGGACTTCTATGGGGCCTAGCGCAGATCCTCTCTTCCCTTATCCTCCTCCAAACGACCACAAGCTGGCCTTAGCGCAAGCGCCTTTCGCAACTCGCGAGTCAGGAATCAAGGCTCTCGACTCCCCTTTCTCCAAACACCAATACTCGAGATACTATACAGGTATGGCTCCCTCCTCACTAGCGCTTGCTACATGTAACCGTAGGCTAGGCCAGACACTAGCACCACTCGCAACCTCGCCAGTCGAGGTGTTGAGCTCTCGTGCTCCTCCTTTGTGAATCCCCAAGACGTGAGAGGTCAATGTTGTGTGGACTCTGCCAAAGAAATGTGCACATGCCACTTGTCAACCCCACTATACTATGCTCACGAGCTGTGTCGCCGTCGCCCGTCACATGAGACCTCGGCTCTCAGTGTTTCACGACCTTAGCGATCAAGGTGCAGCTTCTTCATCCTACGAAACCCCGAGCCATGATAAGTCAACAGTGGGTTGACTCTTTCCCAGTGTGACATGTGTCCACCACCGGTCACCCGCTTCCTAGGCTAAATACTATCACTACTCACATCTCGCGACTTCGTGAGTTGGAGTGTTGAGCCCTCATGCTCTTCCTTCGCGAGTTCTTCAGATACGATAAGTCAAAAATGGGTTGACTCCTTCCCAGGCGACATGTGTCCTTCACCTGTCACCCGTTCCCACCTTTCTCTGGGTGCTTGTTGTTATGCCACCTGTCAACCGCACAGTCCCCACTTTCGGATGGGTCACGTGTTTGCACGAGCTCTCGGCGCTCGACACTTCGTGACTTCTACAATCGAAAAGAAACTCCCTCAAGTTCCGAACTCCCGATAGGCGATAACCATGAAAGTCCTAATCCAACAGTTCTCCCGTGCCTTGGATCCAATGGTCATGATCACATCGCGATATCGTGAATCGTGAGTTCATGCAGCCCTACCCTTGACCACTCCACGCCGCGAGTCAGCGAAATGCTACTCTCCTGCCTATACAAAGACTAAGATCGACGATCAATAGGGCTTCGTCAGATCCTTGGATCTATGATCCGGGATCCCATCGCTACATGCGAAGGCTGAAAGGGTCGAGGTGTTAACGCCTGCGCTCCTTCTCTAGATTCATCAGTCTCGACAGATCTGGGGTATTCCCAAAAGGATTCCGACCGTTCATCTACCAAATGATAGGGTATTCTCTCTTTCTATAATTGGGCTCGCTATCCCTTCTGAGCTTGAATCACAAAGTCCAACTTCTCGGGGCTTCAAACTCCCACGACTCTGAGACTTTAGAGAGCTATCCTTCCTTGCATAAGGTTTCCAGACCCGGATCACATGAACCTTCAGACGATTCCAAGGTTTATGGGGTAATCTCTGGGGAAGAGTACTCTCGAGGAGCCTTCCCGGAACATTACGAGAGTTAAGCAAACAAGACAGTTCTCAGTGGAGCGAACTCATGCCCCAAACTTAATCCTTTGTACATAAGATGACTATAGCATGTAAGCATACACATGCATCCATTATATCCAATCTAACACACCAGGCAATCATTCTCAATAGAAATTATTATGGGCATATAAACATAAGCATGTATTCATGATATTCAGTTCGAAATACAAGGTATAAAACACTTATCAGATCTACCAGGTGTGATGCAACTGCTGAGAGGGGTGCTCATTTCCACCCAACCGTAGGCTCAATGACTCTAAATGAATTTACCACTAGCCACCCCCGATCTAGACCACGATGCTTTGAGGTTCAGTATCCTACTTCCAGCTCAATAAAAATCAAGGACGAAGGTTACTCTCCTTCTCCTGATGCAGGAAAATAATCCAGGACGAAGGTTACTCTCCTTCTCCTAGTATTCAGAACTCCCTGCATTTCCAGGGTTTCTCCGGTCTCTTTCACGATCCCCGTCATGCGCACTTCTCTTCCTCCTTTACCACATTTCCTCTCTTGCCATTTTTTGTTTGCAAGGTTGTGTGTGGCACGAATTTCGCCGTCCATGGTTAGGTCTAAGGGCTGTTACGGATGGGCGGTTCACCCCCATCCCCTCATTAATTCTTGAGGAGCCTCCCCACCTACCAATCTGATGGGAAATCCATTCCAGGATCAGAGAGATGCTTTGGTTTGTGAGCAAGTATAAAACAGTACGGTACTGGCTCGGTGGAAGTTAACGCAACCATTCCAGGTCCCTTCCACCACCTCTCATTAGCCATCGTGGTCTCTTTTAGCACATCCCCTTCTCAACAGTCATGCAACACATATTCATTATATAATTTACATTCTTTGACCTTTTATACAAAGGTCCGTCAAATCAAACATTCACATCTTTGAGTTTGCCATAGTTCTTGGCCAACATAGTTATTTTTACAGACTGGGGGAAACAAGGTGTTACACAAACTTACCCCGCCATATGCTTTTGACAGATATAATTTTAAGAAGGAGGTTTTAAGATTCTTCTTTTTCACCGAATGAAGGACCTCTTGCTCTATAGCTATGAAATCATGTATCTGTTTGTTATGTAAGAAGCCAAATTGTTCCTCTCCAATTAAAATACTAAGCAAAGGTTTTAATCTTCTTGCTATGATTTTGGAGATCAACTTATACACCACATTACAACAAGATATAGGTCTGAAGACCATGAAAATGTCCGCATTTTTCTTCTTGGGGATGAGGCATAAAAAGGTAGAGTTCAAAGCTCCATGAATTCTGCCTACCCTCTGGGATTATCTCACCATTAATAGCAAATTGTCCTTAAAAAATTCATAAAAGGATTTAAAAAACTCAACAGTATAGCCATCCAGACCTGGGTTTTTTCCATTCTACATAGACTTCAGAGCTTCACAAAGTTCCATATTTGATACTTCCATGGAAAAAGCTTGGTTCATTTCCTCTGTTATTAACGAAGGAAATTTTGATACAACCTCTAGAGATTCCTGGATTGGATAACCTACAGGGGCAACAAAGAGGTTTTAAAAAAATGTAGCTCCAGCTTCTACTTTCTCTTGGAAAGAAATCAACAAGCTTCCTTCTTCATTACTAATTTCCTAGATGGAATTTAAGTTCCTTCGATGGTTGGAAAAAAAGGTGGAAAAATTTCGTATTATTATCCCCTTCCTACAGCCATAAGGCTCTTCTTTTCTACCTCCATTCTCGTTCCTCTTTCTTGAGTCACATTGCTTTCCTCTCTTCCATACTTTTGAGCTCATCCAGCTGAGATTCACATAAATATCCCTCATCCATACTTCTACAAATCCGAGATAGAATATATTCCAACTCTGTGATATCCTTGTGTTTTTTGGCTCTCCAAGAAGGGAGCCATTGTTTGATTATGATTTTAGTTCTTTTTAGATTGGCTTCAAATTGCATCATCAGGGGATTTGCTTTTGAAGGGGAGATTTATTCGACAACACATGTATTCCAATAGAGGATGAACACCTTCAGTAACCACTCACATAACCAGATCAAAGATCAACAAACCGATGTTTTCACGTGGTAAAACCCCTATGGGGAAACATCCACGGCCCCAGCCAATGCGGCCACTTGGAGAAGTTTATTAATGTAAAAGAAAAATATTACATAGAGATTTTACAATAGAGTTTCTCACAATCGATCATCAGAAAATGACCCTCCATGCTCTTTAAATAGAGATCATGGACCAATCGGGTGTTAATCCATAGATCAATGGTCGTTAAGATCGAGGAGAGTATGAACCGCCAGATCAATCTATGTTGGGAACATATCGTGACCGTCGGATTTCCTAACTATAAATGCATACTAATGCATACTAAAGAAACACACTTTTACCCAACGACATATTAGACCAAGTAGATCTTAACTAACTCCTAAGTGTCTAAATATCCTAACATCCCCCCTTAATAACAACTGAGGATAGGATTGAAGGATTTACAATGTTGACACAATAGGAGAAGGAAGGAGGCATTAGAGCCTATCCCCCCTTAATGATGGCTTCCTGAACTCCTAACATAGATCGAAGTTTGGAAAAATTCACTTCTGTAAGAGACTTTGTGAAAATGTCTGCAACTTGATCTTCTATAGGGCAAAAGAGCACTTCAATAACTTAATCATGAATGAGCTTTCTGATGAAGTGCATGTGTAGCTCGATGCATTTGATGCACTAATTTTGAATTGGGTCTTTAGCGAGTTGGATGGCACTCTGATTGTCGCACCAAAAGCTGGTCACATGCTGCTGCTCGAATCCAAACTTTGAAAGGATCTATCGAATCCACAAAGCTTCCTGACTTTCATTTACGACTACTCGACACTCTGCTTCTGCTGAAGAAAGTGCAATAGCCTATTGTTTCTTATAGGCCCAAGTGAAAGGTCCTCAACCAAGGCTGAAAACATAACCTGCAATAGACTTTCGATCATCAGGGTCGCCGACCTAATCTGAATAAGTGAAACCAACCAATAAAGGAGTCCCCCCTGAACTGTAATGTATCCCGAACTGAATTGTACCACAGACATAGCGAAGTATCCTTTTAGCTGCTTTCCAATGGCTTTCATAGGGTGTTTTCATATACCGGGCAAAGAGACCAACAACAAAGGAAAGATCAGGACATATATGAGTCAAGTATAAGAGGCTACCAACTAAGTGATGGTACAGGGTGGCATTAACTTCAGGAGAAGTACAGGTGGCAGTAAGCTTGACTCCAGACTGGAAGGGAGAAGGGGTTGGTTTACAATCATCCATGTGAAAGCAATGAAGAAGGTCACAAGCATACTTAGACTGGGAAAGAAAAATTCCTTCATTGGTTTGCAAAACTTGGAGGCCAAGGAAATAGTGCAAAAAACCTAAGTCTGTCATTTCAAATTTCTTCTTAAGGCTGGTTTTCACATGGTTTAAAAGTTTTGAGTCACTACCAGTAAGGATAAGGTCATCAACATAAAGGACAAGGATTATGAGATGGCTTCCTACTTTCTTAGTATAAACATTAGGATCATAATGGCATCTAGAGAATCCGGTGTCAATAAGAAAGTTGTCCATTTTGTCATACCAAACTTGGGGAGCTTGCTTAAGACCATAAAGAGATTTCTTAAGGTGACAAACAAGGCTAGAGTCATTCTGTACATATCCAGAAGGTTGTTCCATGTAGATTTGTTCTTTCAAATCGCCATGCAATAAGGCGGATTTAACATACATCTGACGGACCTCCCATTTATGTGAGGCAGCAAGGGCACGAGCAAGGTGGATGGAATTCATTTTGGCTATAGGGGAAAATGTTTCATTATAGTCAATTCCTTCAACTTGGGAGAATCCTTTGGCAACTAATCTTTCCTTGTGTCTTTCAACACTTCCATCTGATGCATACTTAGTTCTGTAGACCCATTTACATCTGAAAATTTTTCTTCCTTTTGGAAGAGGTACAAGATCCCAAGTATCGTTTGCCATTAAAGAATGATACTCTTCATTCATGGCTGTATCCCAATCTGGATGACCTGAAGCTTATGCAAATGTCTCTAGATCATGAGTCTCTAAAACTTGATCCAAAAGAGAAGAGGCTCGCTGGAACTGTGAACGTGTTCGACGCTGATATGAAGGATCACCGACAAGATCACCAATTGCTTTCGTGTTGAACAGACCCATCTAGGAAGCGACATAATTGGTGCTTGTTCAGGTTCAAAGGACTCATCTGGAGGAAGGTCAGCAGGCGGAGGTGGATTTTCATCCTCACTTTCATCATCTGAAGAAGAAACTAGAATAGGAACATAAGACGACACAAACGCCGAAGATGGCTCGCAGACCGAAGAAGGCACAACCGCCGAATTAGGCTTGCAGGCCAAGAGATTTTCATCAAATTTAACATCTCTTCTATGAATAATTTCATTACAATGTGGTTGAAGAAGTCTATAACCTTTGACATCTTCAGAATAACCAAAAAATATACACTTCTCACTTTTAGGTTGCAATGCTTTCCTTTTCTCATCAGGAATGTGAGCCCATTCCATATTGCCAAATACACGGAAGTGACTTTCATCTGGTTTAATTTTAGTCCAAGATTCTTTTGGTGTTATATTTTTAAGAGCCTTTGTGGGAGTGCAATTGACTACGTAATTTGCACAGTTGATTGCTTCCGCCCAATACTTTAGACTTAATCCCTTAGTTTGGATCATAGAATTAGCCATTTCTTTTAATGTGCGGTTCTTTCTCTCAACAACACCATTTTGTTGTGGTGTATATGGAACAATGTGTTGCATTTGGATGCCCTGTGTAGTGCAGTAACTTGTAAAATTATTTTTCACATATTCGCCTCCATTATTTGTTCTTAACTTTTGAATTTGATGTCCATATTGCTTTTCTACAAGGGCCTTATAAGCCAAAAACTTGTCAAAAACTTCGCTCTTATGTTTTAAGAAGTAAACCGAAGTACGTCTGGAAAAATCATCAATGAAATTTAAGAAATACTTGCACCCAGAAAAAGAAGGAGAAGAAAATGGACCACACAAATCACTATGAACAAGCTGTAAAGGGCCTGAGGCGTGCCAAGAGGCACGTTTGTCAAAACTGTCCCGATGATGTTTGTCAAGAACACAACCGGCACAAACACCATCTCTACATGAAACAAGAGGAAGACCAGTCACCATCTGTTGATTACATAGTTGCTGCAATGAGCGATAGTTTAGATGACTAAACTGCTCATGCCAAAGTTTTCTCAAGTCATCGCTATGAGCAACAAAAACTGATGAAAAAGTTGATGACCCAAAGTTGTCAAACTTGTACAACCTGGTAATATCATCAACAATTCTAGTTGCAAGAACATGCTTAGGATCTTTTAGATCCTTGATTACAACTTGGTG